>JAHWFO010037920.1:529324-571655 GCA_023313115.1 Rhysida immarginata | reverse complement strand
AATAATAATAATAATAATAATAATAATAATAATAATAATAATAATAATTCAATTCAGTTCATGTACTGTGTTCACACAGCTAATTCAAGCCAACACGGAACTACAATATCGAGCAAATAGAATGAGAGTTACAAGATAAACAATAAATACAACTATAATCACAAAGGCAGGATAGTTACATGACCAGGAAAATTAATTAAATAAATCAATGCCATCAGAATTCTCATTGTATAGTTTTTGAATTCTGAACATTGTATCCGGACGAAATTCTTCTCTGAGTCGAGGCCAACGTAGTATGAGACGAAATTCCTCGTAGTACGAGACGGTACTCGGATGATAATGGACTCGAGAAGGTTCGGAGCATCCATCTTCCCTACTAAAACATTGTTAAGAAAGGCAAAATCAATCTTCATTCTAATGTCTGAGAGTGCACACAGATCTGAAGGTACATCAAAATTCGGGAATTTCCGCTTCAGAAACCGGAGAAAAACATTTTGCACCCTATCCAGTTTACAAGACTGCATATTTGAACCCCCATTCTATAAAACAGAAGAACAGGACAAAATGGGTAAAATTAGACTCCGATAGAGCCGAACAAATGTAGAATGGTACCAATGGTACCAAGAGCTCTGTAAGCCTTCAGACGAACAGTCAACATGGAATTATAGGAAAGTGTGCTATCAACGGTTACGCCAAGATCACGGACACATAGCTTGGCAACTTGCACATTTCCACAAACAGACTAGGAGAATTCGATAAAATTGGTCTTTTTTGTCACATTTGATTGCATTAATTGCAAGATCATTCTGCTCACACCAATGACATATGCTATAAATTTCCTTAGCATTAAGACAATTATAATGTTACCCAAAAGTTTCACTTCATCTGCATACATCAACATATGGGAGTTTCTAATCAACTAGGGGAGGTCAGCAGTAAAGATAACAAATAATAAAGGCCCTAGGACAGAACCCTGTGGAACACCACAGTGAGGCCTATAGGGCAATGATGAATGATATCGTATAGATACAACAAACTGTCGATCCAACAGGAAAGAGCGCATTATCCGAAGGAGTCCATCAACAATCCCATACGCACGCAATTTTTTAATTAGTAACTCATGATTGATACAGAGCCGAACGCCTTTTGCATATCAAAGTTGACCACGTCAAGTTGCTGGCAGTGGTCAACAGCATCATGAGCCTGAGTGGTGAGAGATACAAGATTGCTCACAACGGAACGTCGGGGAATGAAACCATGTTAACACGCAGGAACATGAGGAAGGACATGTTGCAGAAGATATTTATGAATGATGTTGTCAAAGACTTTGGCAGTGGATGGAAGGATAGAGATCGGCCTATAGCTAGCAATGTCAGTCCGTTTGGCAGAACCACCCTTAAAGGTAGGAACCACAACCGCACTCTTCCTTATTTTAGGATAGTGGCCAGCTTTTAGACACAAATTAAAGATGCGCCTAAGAGGAATAATTATGACATCTCGAAGGCCTTTGAGAATAAAGGAAGGAACCTCTGTCGGAGAATTGCAAGGCTTGGCCCGTAATCTATAAATGCCATAGGCAACATCTCTATCAGTGAACTCCGTTAAGATGAGATTATCAATAGGCGGGCAATAGGTAGACAGTTCTCCGAGAATGTGTTGAAAGAAGTAGAGACAGTTTCACTGAAATGCTGGGCAAAGCAGTTACTAATATCCAGTCCATCAGTAATGGTAAGACCAACAGAGGTAGTGATAGTAGTTACAGTATGTCGATCCGTTCTTTTGGAGTAGTAGTAAATCTGGTTATTTTTCTTATTACGGGAGTTATTCGTACATTCGCTACATGGTCTTACGCCGCAAATATAAAAATAATTCTGATGATGGTCATAAGCGTAGCCACCGTATATGTAAACAGTAACAAAGACCCCAAGCATCAAATTTATTAAAGAAAAGCTGATGGATTATTTAAACACGATGCCTCAGATGTTAAAATGTTACAATACAGACGTTAAATGCGTTTAAATAAATAATAATAAATGAAAATAGGAAAGAAAAAGAAAATTCCAGTCTGAGATCGCGACGCTCTGAGCAATTAAGTCATTGTTGACTGTAATGTAGGCTCGTGGCTTAATTTTTTATTTATCACTTAAATTTAATGTCATATTCACCCGAATGCACGACAATAATGAAAATACGTAGTATAAATTTTATAGCCAACGCCATCACCAAATAATTAATTCGGTAAATTAATATTAGAAAATAAATTAAAAAGACCCTTCTCTCCAAATACGAAAATAAAAACTCTAGTAAATTCTGATAAAAAAACCCAGATATTTTTCAAATAATTCGATAAAATAATGTATAAACTATAAAAAATCAGATTAAAAATTAAGGATTATTTCTAGGATATGTCCTCATTTGTGCTATTACTCTAGGAGTTTTGACCGGTGGGGTTTTTGCAGGATCCTACTTTAAACAAATCACAATCACACAGACCGCGACCTACTATTACCTAAGCTATACAGATCGCGACAATGTATATACAGAATTCATTTATGTGATACAAGACCCACTAAACTTATTTTTAGTATATCAAATTTAGTATTTTTTTTAATATATCAAATGTATATTATTTAAGCTGAATTAATAAAAACGTTTTGAAAGACTAAAATAAATTATAAAAGGAAATAAGAGAGAAAATTCCACAGCCTGCATTCCAACAGGAACCTTCGGCTAATCGTGCCGACACTCTAACCAATTCTCGTGGACAAGGAAGCATTACGCCATCTACATGTTCATTTGGGCTGGTTAAAGCAGTTACTTAGTTCGCAGGTCGGAACTATCTTTTCTACTGGCGTAATATTCATTAAAGAATAACTAAGTTATTATATGCTGAAAAGCATACATTGGTTAACTCTGTTTGTGTCTCTGTCTGTCTCTCCGTCTGTATGTCCGACGATAACTCAAAAACGCTTTAACTTTTTTCAAATTCTGTTTTCGCTCTTCGATAGAGACACTTCCTGAGCTCACCTGATTAGTTTGTGATTGAAATCTGTCTAACAGTCACGTGACTATTGAGACCCAACCCCCCCCCCCCATCAAATATTTTTAGTGGCAATATAAAGCATGTAATATATCATTCGAATGGGAATGACGAGCACAAGACGAATATGACATTCTTTTCGATTTTCGAAATGCTACGTCCAAGAAAATGACCCCCAAAAAAGTACTTCAATGACCCCTTATTACGAGCTTTAGCTAAAGCTATATATAAGAATACAAGCTTAATCAGTACCCTTATATGTCTGGCCGGCCATCGTTTGCACGAAAACGTGAAAATGGAAGAACTTAGATACAATGGAACTTATCTTATAATATTCACCATAAATTGTTTATGCTTCCTTCTTCTTGCTTCAATTTCTTTGAATAATTTCAGTTTCCGTTTATTAAATTTTTCACATAGAATTTTGTTTTTGAGATTGTCATCTATTTCACAAGGTAAAACTGAATATATTACAAGAAATTTATACCATAACCATTCAAAAAGTTTTACTTTGCATTAATATTTATTTATACAATTACATTTTTTTAATTTTATAATAACTAAAATAATCATTGCAAAAAATTGTTGAAATTTATGACTAATAACTAAACCACTTTTTTGAAAATAATATATAAAATAAATTCGTATAAAAATTTTAAATTTCAGTTAATTATAATATGGCAAATATTAAAACTGTTTTTTGTCATTGCGATAGCTAAGATTTTCCTGCACGGGATTTGACATCGTTACTGTATCGGTCTGACCTGCTGTAGATACTTCGCGAAGTGTCCAGACAGATACTGTAATTCTAGCTAATTACAGTACGAGTCCAATTACGCTATGTGTCTGCGACATATATACACCTTACCTAATGTATCAGAATAATGTCATGGAGAGATACAAAAAGCGACCAGCAAAATCAACGCAGTTTTAAGTGCATATGGATTTCGACAGGATATTAGAGTAGACGTTGAATTTAAATCTTATAAACGTCGTCTCGAATTTGGAAAAGGAGACTAGGAATGATCTGAGTAGTTGAAATTATTTTATTTAGTTAAAAGTTTTCATTGATTTGAACTCTTTTAGCGACTTATTTAGCATTTGCCATTCAGAATAAACATTTTGATTTAAGTGACTCCGAGATATGCCAAAAATAATACATAGGAAAATTTTAGCAACAAGAGGAAAAAATACAACAAAATTAAAAAATAAAAAATAAATTTCCGTCTGACAAAGAACACAATGCAGTTTTTTTTATCAACATTATAAATATTACTTGACAACACAATATTCTCTAATTTTATAAATTTTTCTATTTTTTTTTCATGATGTGATGGAAAGCAATATTTAACCTTATTTCAACAAATTTGCTTTTCAATTTTTTAAAAACTGAATTTTACTATCAACATTGAAAGCGCTTAGCACCTTTGAGATAGTGTGTTTACATTTAAAATCTGTTTTGAATTTTAAGTTAAAAAGACCAAACAAATAGCAACGTTAAATGAAAGGAAGTCTGACAGTTTTATCGTCATCTCATAGTTGTGCTTCGGTGCCACGATTCGCGACGTTTCTCGCCCAATCAACCGCCGTCTTTGTGGGTGTTTCTCGCGTCTTCTATTTGACTTCGGCAGTTTCGGAAATGAAACTTTCTCAGCCTTAATTTAATTTTTTCTCCGACGACATCGGACTTTTATTTTTTCTTCAAACAATCCAACACAAATGGGAATAATGATTAAGATGAAAACAAAACGCTACTCGGGAACTCAATTGTGTGGAGGTGTAGTCGAAAGGCAAAAAATTCCTCTCTAAAAATCTTTTTTCTACCATTCTGAGAATGACAGTCTTAATGGGGATAGAATATTACTCCCTCTCTCTCTCTCATCATTATTTCTTGAAAAAGTCTATTTCAGTGCAAAATATGACTGAATTTACCAGGAATTTGGGACTACAGAAAAACACAAAAATAGCCTTTAATTCGATATTTGGACGTGAAATATTATTGAAATTTGTATTGAAATATGTATGCCAAATTGCTAAATAAGTAATGTTAAGAAGTAAATATAGTACATAATGTGAGAGTTTAGCAAGATGGTGTTCAAGAAGCCATGGAAATTAGTGATAGAAAAGTGGGGAAACACATCTTGTTGAAAAATGAAGTACGCACTATCGGTTTGCAGCTATGACATGAATCGATTTTCAAACTTGTTCAGAGTGGTTACCCTGTCACAGTTTCTTCCGCAAAATAACACTGACTATGGATTTGGAGACGTCGAACAACTCAAACAAAACTAAAGCATATGTTTCTCTTACATAATCAAACTTCGTCTCTACAATATAAATAGAAAGACTGTAAGAGATTCACGAAACTGCTGAAATCAATTATATACACTTGCATAAGCCATAGGCACAAATGAGCAGTTGACAATGCCGATGTCAAGCTAAAATATTAGAGAGGATCATATTATTATAACTATACCTTTATAATAGAAGAAGGTAGCCGCCGGGACCATATTCAAAGAAAAGAGAGCAATGTATCATATTTCTCTTGCCTAATCGGGTGAAAGTTTCATTGATATTATCATAAGGGAAGATTATAAGAAATATGTGAAACCAGTCGTTATAAATCGTGATAGCATTTGAAATTTTTATAAGCAAACAATTTTATACAAAATTAAGAATAAACGATATAAAATTATTCATGGACGATATCACCTAATTAAAAATTATCAGTTTTCTCAATGGAATCCTCTTTTCGAAGAAGAGCAAACATTTTTAGCTGTGCGCAAATTCTGCGAAAATTGTCTGGATTAAATGCGCTAACAGAATTTGAAATATAATAATAATAATGTAGCAACAATACGGACCAACCCACCGGTAATCCGGAGGACGAAGTCACCTGTTGCCCCCCAATAGGACGGTTCACTCCACTTTGGCCCCGTGAAGTTGGCCCCTTCCAATTTCGCCCCTTCCACTTTGGCCCCGTCCACTATCGCCCCTTCCACTTTGGCCCCGTCCACTATCGCCCCTTCCACTTTCACCCCTTCCACACTCGCCCCCTGCAAAAATACTTTTAAGACCCACTTTCATAAAAAAAGACCCTGCAGAGAGGTTAACAAGTCAAATAGAAAACTAAGAATTCAGTTATTTAGAATACTTACCTAACCTAACCCACGAAATTCTCCTTTAAATTAAGAACGATTTAAATTAAAGCTTTCCTAAAATCTAAATTGTTTTAAAAGAAATAATAGGGTTTAGAAAATAAAAAAAAACGCAAACAATGTTTTAACAATCTAACTTTTTTTATCTGCTTCACAATACATTGTTATAATATTTCTGATTTGTTTATTATTAAATAAAAATTCATGAATGGCTTCTTCTGTGTGTTTATTTTGCTATTTTTAACCATGGAAATAAATTACAATAAACAGATTTAATTTTAATATTTTTTAAAATAGATTCAAAAAATTGCATAAAAATTAATTGATTATTAAACGATTCAATTTTTCAGGGAATCGCCTACCACTAAAAACCATTTAAAACAATTGGGTGATTATTCGTAAAAAACATTGCTTGAAGTACCATCACAGTTTGAAACCCTGGCTATGTTGTATTCAAGTTACTTGCGTATAGCCTTAGCCTCTCTTCAGGGCCTCGATAAAATATATTGGCGATAAAATTACCATATAATGGCGCCGGGGCGAAAATGGAACGGGCAAAAATTTAAGGGGCGAGTGTGGAGGGGGCGAAAGTGGAGGACAGCAATAGGACGGAGCCCAAAACGGGGTTGATGGCAAGGTAAGTAAAATTGAGGTAATAATGAAGAAAAAAAAAGAACAGTTTCGAAACAACAAAAGAGGCCGAGTCAAGGAAGACAAAACGAAAACTAAGGAGGAAAAGAGAAAACAAATAAGAGAGATAAAAACGAAGGAAAAGAAGTTAAAATTAGCTGGACAACGACAGGAAAAAATCCCTGGTATATTCAATAGAACCTGTCTTTAATCTTTGAGTAAAAGACGACATTTGTTATTAAAAATATCCAATAAAGGAAAATTCTTATTATAAGAATCAACTAATTTAAAAGCTGGATCAAGATTCGTTACGTTAGTCCTCGTTCTGCCCAGGAACACTAAAGAATGGTGCGTTCTTAAAGAGTTCGAAGTAGGGAACCCTATTAAGTCCAGGGTTTGCGGGGAGGAAATTCTTCCATTTATAATCTTGATCAAAGTATTAAAAAATACCTTATTAAGAACATGCTGCAAATTAAATAGCGGAACCAGGAGGCTTTGTCGGGAATCTCGGAATACGAGCAAGAAAAGTATTAAAATTAAGTAATTTAGTTTGTAAATGACTGAGTAATTGAGTGTTGCTTGAATACCAGATCCACGGGGCATATAAAATTTTAGAGAGAATAAAATCTTGTAAACATTCCAAGGAGGAGCTTTAGCAGTGAAGCAGAAATACATTTATACATTTATTAAAAAGAAATTACCCCCCCCCCCCCGAGTAGGGGAAGGCAAGTGGCAGATCCTGCGGTCATCTATTTTTACCCATTTATCTGCACTTTTTACCTCTCCCCAATTTTTTTAATCAAGAAAATTGATTTTCTCGAACGTAATATGTATAAAATGTAAAAAACCCGGTAACTTCTTTCCTTTTTCATCATTTTCGAACGTATGATATATAACATGCCATATGCTGCCATAGTTCTAAGGACCAAGTGACTGCCACCCCCGCAAATCCGACCCCCCTGAACAATTGGGCCTAAACTTCATAGTACTGTAGATCTTGCCTAGAGGAATCTGAATACCGAATTTCACGCCTTTACGTACCTAAATAGCACACAGATATGTTGCCCTCCCTGAATCCCACCTCCGTAATTCCGACTCCAGTGTACCAATCAAAACCAAACTAAATAGTACAGATGGGCATGCCCATAGTAAGCTACATTCCGAATTTCAACCTTCTACCTCAAAAAATGTAGAAATTATGAAGGGGTACACAGTTAAGACATTATAAAACCAATACGTAGCTCCATTCTTCGGCTATTTAATAATATAGATTATGAGCCCTTGAAGTCACAGATTAAAAACACACAGATAGGAAACTAGACCACGTGATCGAGGTAAAAATGTCATCAGCGAAATAAACGCCACCTCAGCCAGAACGGATAATGTTACACAAAGCGATAATTTCCTTTTAATATATATTAATATTCATAATTAATGTTGTCATCATCTGCTTCTTTAACTTTTGAATTACGTTGTGAATTTAATATTTCCTTCATTTAATATATCGGCCTCGGTGGCTCAGCGGTTGCGTGATCACCCCTGATGCCCGAGTACGCGGGTTCGATCCCGGCCGAGGACGACGAGGATTTTTCAGGGGGAAATCCTGAGATCACGCACTTCCTTCGGAAGGGAAGTAAAGCCGTTGGTCCCGTGTAGTTGTTTGCCGGCTGCACGTTAAAGAACTCTTGCGAGGCAAAATTTGCGGCCCCTATAACGCCGTCCTGAAATGACCATAGCAGTTGAAAAGGACGTTAATACCAAACAAACCAAACCAAACCTTCATCTAATAATAACCATGATGCTATGTCGTTTCGTTCGATATTGCGTTAAACAATGCGGCTCACAACACAGATTAAGGACACACGTGAGTTCCTTTAGATGTTTTTATTTTCTTTACGCTGTATTTTAAAAAAATAAGATGAAAAAAAAAAACCACCAACGTGCAGAAAATCAGAAGATGTGCATCTTATATGGAAATGAAATATCTGATATATATTTTTAGATATTGTACTTTTAAAAAAACTCTACTGTAAGTTTTGTGCTTTTCATTGTTTTCATTATGTGCTAATCATATGATGCAAATATAATTGTATAAGCTTTGATATAAAAATAAAATACTTATTTTAATGGACTAAAATTGTTTATTCTTGTTTTTGCGAGAAAATAAATTTTTTTCTTTAAAAATAAATTTTTTCTTTGATTTTTAATTTAATCAGATATATAAATTTGTAATAATTCTAACCGAATTTCATTTAAAAGCAAATCTATAGTTTAAAAACATTAAAATTATAGCCGGTGTAAATAACGGAGTAATGACGTAATCATCAAAGCGATTTCACGTGCGCGCATCGATGTCAGTAATGCTTAAAAGATGAACAGAAAGTAACAATATATTCCTTCTTGACAAATCGATTGTTATATGACATGCCATTATCTTGGTATTCTTTACACTCACTGTTTTAGCATGTGAATTCGACTTGACGGGGTCCACGAAAAATTCTGAAAAGTTGATACGGCCGAGCTAAGACTTTGATGGTCATATTTCTGAAAACAGAATTTGAAAAACTTAATTCGTTTTCAAGTTATTGTGCAAACGGCGGACGGCCGGATAAACGTACAGACCAAGGGCGCATTCTTATAAGTAGCTTTTATGCTAAAGCTCCTAATAATTGACTTGTAAAGAATAAGAAACGTCTTGGGTTTGGTAAAGAAATTGGCCAGACTTTTGATAATAACCAAACACCTACTGATCTCTACCAATACAGATTCCATATGATTGGTAAAGGTTAATTTGGAGTTGAAAATCACACCCAAGTCCTTTATTAAGGTGCGGCGATGGATTTTAAAATTATTCAATGTCTAATCATATAAATAATTAACAATTTTCCTAGAATAGGATATACAGAAAGTTTTAGTAGCATTTAAAGATAGCCCATTTCGCTCAGCCCAGAGGGCACTGTTATTCAATGCTGTAGACATCCTATAGCAGTCCTCCCCACTATGGATAACAGAATATAATATTAAGTCATCCGCGTACAGAAGAGCCTTGATTTGAGTATCTTTGATTTGCGCAACAATATCGGCGGTAAAAAGATTAAACATTATAGGACCTAGTGGAGATCCTTGAGGGACTCCACCACGGATTCTCCCAAATGCATACACACCCTCCATATTCCTATGAAACTCCGCTCGGTAAGGAGCGAGGCAAACCATTTTCTTAGGTTGTTAGAGAGACCAACTTCATCGAGCGAATTTTGATGCTGTCAAAGACTTTGCTGAAATCAAGATACACAACATCAACCTGATTCCGCTGATCAATATGAGAAACCAAATAATGAAGTAAGCAAGCCAGGTTCGTAGAGGTAGATCTGCTCTTCCAAACCCATGTTGCTCATCAGGAAGCGAAGGATCAATAAATGATGCGAGGTAATTCGCAACATACGCTTCCAAAATTTTGGCAGGGAAGGGAAGAATTGTAATCGGTCTGAAATCATTTGGTGACTGGGGCGTGGTAGATTTAGGTACAGGAATTATATTAACAAGTTTCCAATGCGTACATATATAAAATATTTTAATCGGTTATAATTCCATAGCCTAAACTCAGTTATATCTCAGGTTGGAGTTATAAATAACTCAGTTGGAAACTTGTCTAAAAGGATTTCGGGCAGTTTTTATAATCTCTGAATAAGAACGCTAAGTTTTTGAAAGAAACTTTAATCAGTAAATTTGTAAAAAAAAAAAAATAAATAAATTGATAATTGCAAAATCTCATTAATCTATCTATATATATAAAGAAGGATGTTTGTGGGTGGGTCTGTCTGTACGTTTTTTATACAAATCTACAGTTTTATTCCGATCTTGATAAAATTTCGCATACATGACCTTCAAAGCATGAGGAAGGTCACTGTCTACCTCAGATTTCGGAAAAATAATAAATATCGATAAAAAATCGATATTCATGGTTATGGCAAGGCATATTAATGAGAAATATCTCATGACCAACAATGCAAGGCAAAGTTTGTACAACAATAGGTATCAACAATGGTATCAACACGCAATTCACAAACGCTCTGCATGAACCAACAATCAATATCTCATGACTAACAATGAAAGGAAAAGTTTGTGCAAGTGTAATTATCCCGGGCAACGCCGGGTACCTCTTCTAGTCCTCTATAGAGTTTAATAAACTAAGCAAGTTTGCTGAAAACAATTACAGGCCACACTGATATCCTGATTCTCAGATCTGAATTGCTGATACGGATTAATATGGATTAACGACTTATTTCAATATTTTTTGTACGTTTTAATGATTTTTGTGTTATTCTTTATAATAAAACAAGAGTAATGCATTTATGCAAGAAGTTAAGCTCTATGGAAAAACTTGACTCTAATTTTTTTTCAAATTAATTTTATATCAATTGAAAATTTAAATTTACCTAATATTTTATTCAGAAGAATAACTACGAGGAGTGAAAATTAACGCTTTTCTCCGACCCTCTACAGATGATGACGTTCTGAGAATCTACTGCGATCTCGTATCCAAATGTTATGAATCACGATAATTGTGACAGCCTCCTATAACGATAATCTTATAACACGGTTTCCATATTACTGTGTACAGCTTAATTAGATTAATTGTAACCAGTCTCTCTAGAGCATAAATTTTTTTTATTATGTTTTTATGTTCGAAATAATGCAGAATTCCCGGATTTTTTTTCATGCAGTATTTTAGTTTTGGTTATCAAAGAATTCTCCCGTAAATTCTGAAACCATGCAACATTACAACAGATGGCATAAGCAGCGCGACGATATTATGGGCAGTCGCATATTCTCATGAATTTTTATCCAGTGGCGTCGCAAAACTGCCCATATTAACGGTTTTCACATAGTTTTCATATGGTATGAATTAATCTAATTATACTAATTCTAAATTTCTCATAACGCGATTTTCATATAACGAATTTCTTTGATTTTTCTTTATTAATATTGAGATTCTCTTAATACGGTAAGAATTAAGCTACTTGCATGTACTAATTCCGAATACGCGTTATAGGAGGTTGACCTTATTTTAATTTTTTTTTTTCTTCTTTATAATTATTCATTTTAAATAACTTTGATGACCAATTATAAATATGAACTAAGAGCGTAGCAGACTTTCGAACTGACTGACATCAGACACAAAGGAGTACCAAAGCAACAAATTTGTGCAATTTCGACGGAAATTGAAATTCCTTACCGCGCTTTTATGTGAAAAATCGCGCTAAAGTGAATCAGTGAAAATTATTGAAAGCGGGATAAATCCGTCTTATATCGAAATAGCGTTAAATAGAGCAGGGTTAAGCGATATTACATTTGACAGCTATTAGCACTGTCCTCTATGGCTAACAGCTCGGTCTATCGCCGTAATCAAAAGCCGAATCGTCATTACTCGTGCTCTTCAATCACATAGTCAGATGTGATACATTTAATTTACATTTAAGAGATTATTAACAAATAAGCAAGAATTTTAAATTAAGAATTAGATTATACATATTCCTTAACGAAATTAGAGAAGATTGCCCATTACAAGAAAAAACAAACAAACAACAACCAAACAACCGCTAAATGATACAAGCAAAACCGGCGACAGAGGACTCTGATGATATTTGAGCAACAGTGAAACCTCGTTTTAACGTACTCCAAGAGAACTGGAATTTTGAACGTTATTCTAAAGTGCATGTTAATCTGAAACTGGGGGGCGAGGCGAACTCAAGCAGGCTACCTAATACAATGCAGTATTGCTTCTCTAGGGTACATATTCAGTATGTACGAAAAAACATAGAATACATGAAGTGTAGCTGATTTAAAATAATGTATAATCATTATTATACTATAATGTATTTTAATTTAAAAGGATCGTTCAAGGTTAGGTTAGGTTTGGTTAACCTAGACTTTCGCACATGTAAAATCGAGAAATAACTCTAGCATATTACATTTTTCAGGGAATGTTACGTAATCCTTTTTGAGTATCGCACGTTCCGAGGTTAACGAGAAATACAGGCTCCGGCACTGAAAAGTCACCTGACCAAGATAGTTCTATTAACAATCCAACCTTCATTGTTTCCAACAAAGGAAAAACACTGATTGTTAAAATGCAAGATGGAAAGTATTTCTCATGCGGAGCAGCTGCAGCAAACATTATAGTAAGCAAGTTTCTGTAGCTGTGGGACAGCGGTGTATAAATCAATTTTTTGTGAAGAAGAAGATTAAACCTGCTGAGATTTTGAGATGTCAAGCACAATACACAGAAGAAACGATGTCACGGGCAAGAATGTACGATTGTTGTAATTAGTTTGGCGAAGGACAAAAGCTGGTGAAAAATGCAATGCATGGAAACATTTGTCCGACTGCAGTCAAACCAGTGAATATCTCACGGAATGAGGAAGCCATTCTTGATAATGGTATCACAATTAACACCCAATGTTACTGCAAATTGCTTCAGGGTGCCGAAAGTGTCCTTCTTCTTCGTGACAATGCCTGGCCTCACACGGTGAATTTGACAGCAGCAACTCTTGCCAAAATGGGCTGGGAAGTGTTGTCCCATACTCTTTACAGTCTAGACTTGGCTCACGATGATTGTCATTTGTTTGGGCCGCTTAAAATACATCTGAAGTTCCAGACAGATGAACCGCTACAATTGTGCTACAGCTGCTGCCCATGCCTCAAATACGTCATGCCGATCGCGGGATACTCAAAAAGGATTATGTAACGTTCCCTAAAAAATGTAACATGCTAGAGTTTTTTCTCGATTTTATATGCGCGAAAGTTTAGGTCAACCTTGAACGACCCTTGTAATCACAAAAAATTTATAGAATAATAAAACACATTATTTAATATATGCTACTGACTTGTAGAGTGGTTTATTACAGTAGATAATATGAAAAAATCTGTAATTGCAGTTTGCTTTGTTTGCAAAACTTGCCTTCTCAAAAATAATGACCAGTTACAGTATTAATTTTATTGTACTAAACACTGATTATTTATGTTCGCATATTTTTAGTTTTGTGACAAAAAATATCCTGAATCTTTATAGAATAAGGCGATAGAGACGTATTCTTCCCTCGACTTGATATTTGAGACATTTGGAATATGAGAAAGGAATTTCAGACGGGATTGGTTAAGCGACAGCTACGAAAATAAACTAAGGTTTGCTATTTCCGGAGTCACTCGTTCAATAACATTCCTGGAGGAACAAATGAAGCCGACAAACGTCAAATTTCAGATTCAAACCAAGTGGATATTGTATATCCACATGCGTCCTTCAGCTCCTTCGTAACCGTCTGGTTAATTTTTATTTTCATTTTGAACAAGGGAAGTTCATCATTTCAAAATTATTAACAGGAGATTTCTCCCAGTGAAATGTACTTAACGTAAAGGGCAATTTGAGAACAATATAAAGGAAAATAGATTTGCATAGTAAATGATGTTAAAGACAATGCATGGAAGAGAAGAAAGAATAAAGAATATGAAATATGATTTTATGATATTAAAAACAAGTTCGGATTTGACATGTGAAACGTAAATGGCTTAAAAAATTACAAAGCACGATCAGAAGATCTCTCTACTGGTCTCGACGAATCATAGGAAATATAGAGTGCAACGTGAATTCGTAATAAATACCTGGATTTCATCAATATATTACAATGAATTGCATTACCAATAAATTGCATTACGTCTAGATATTATTACGATGGTTATGAAATCTCTAAATAAATGTCTATATTATTAAAGTTCAAATGCCTCCAGGTCCTTTTAGTAATAATCCAAGATTTATAAAAATGAAGATTATTATTAAAAAGACGTGGAGACCTTTAAATTTTAATGGATTGTAAAGAATAGAGATTTCAGAAATCGGATTATTCCATTACTTTTAATGATAACTTGTATTACTAATAATGAAATATTCCTAGCAATACTTTATTATTTTTGAATATTTTTTTGAACTTTATTTAAAATTTGTCGAGTTAATTTAAAAAGTAATTAAAATAGGCGATAGAATGGACAAAGGGGAGTTGATCTTTATCATAAGAAAAGAGACAATCAATAACTGGTTGACTGAGCAAATTAAATGGTTTATTTAATTTAGAGACACACTCACCTGGAGAAGGTAAATGGGCCGGAAATTTTGTTTATCTAAGTATTAGACATGCATTCTGTTTGGACAATCGTCGTTCCTGATGAAATTTGAACATACGTAATTCGACGCCCTCGGTTGATTGAAATCAGCCTTATCTATAAAAGAAAGAGAGAAAAAAATTCTTAACCTATTTTAAAATTCATATGATAATAATATATTAATTCAGCAAATAAATAATTTAGGAGTTCATTAACATATTTTCTATTTATTTATGTTATCAACTAAATCATAGGCCATCTAAAAGGAATTCCTGTAAATTTGCGAGCAGATTAAAAAAATTTAAATAACTATTTGTATTGAATCGGCCTATCCATAGTTGAATAATACACTGCTTTGCAGTGAAATTGCCCCACCAACAAGGAGTTATCCGACCTTATCCATATTTAGTGAGGGGGCTCGTCTACCTCCGACTAGTAAACGATTAGATGCATGCTCACGGGACATGACTATATGGGTTGATACAGGGTGTCCGGGTGCCTGTATAGGCTCATCAGTTGACACCTGTGCGAGACGTTCCACGCAGTAGGGAGGAAGCAACTGCCTCGTCAACGTACAGTACTGTAATCCGCACAACGGTCTCAACGCCGCGACGTCGACAACGACGACTGTTCACGCAATTAACAGACTTTGAACGAAGTCGGATTATTGGCCTCTCCGAGGCAGGATGGTCAACCAGACGGATTGCTGTCCATGTGTCGCGGGACGCACGGACAGTAGGCCGATGTTGGAGGCAATGGTGAGAGGAAGGCACACATGCCAGAAGACCAGGCTCTGGGGCCCGGAGAAGCACGTCAGCTCGTACCGATAGGCGGATACTGCGAACAGCGCTAGCGGACAGAACCATCACCCTGCGGCAACTGCGCGACAACATCACTATTCCCGATACTACTCCAGTGTCAGTAGCGACAATAGCACGCTGGTTACATGCCGCGACAATGTCTATCAGGCGTCCATTGTTGTGTCTTCTTTTGACACCTCAGCACCGCGCGATACGACTGCAATGGTGTCGTGAACGAGTGGGCTGGCGAATGAAATGGCGCCCGGTGGTCTTCAGCGACGAATTCCGCTTTTGTTTGGACCCCGACGACGTTCGCGAATGGGTGTGGCGCATACCATTGGAACGTGCCACTGAACAGTGCATCAGGTATCGCCATCGTGGACCAACACCCGGGATCATGGTCTGGGGTGCCATCGGCTACGATATCAGAACGCCTTTAATCACCATCTAAGCCAACCTGACAGCAGCATGGTACGTCACAGAGATTCTGCAGCCCGTACTACTGCCCTTTCTACACACCATACCCGGCGCAGTCTTTCAGAATGATAACGCCAGACCACACACGGCAAACATGAGCATGGCATGTCTGCATGATGTCAACTGCCTACCATGGCTCGTGAGGTCCTCAGACCTATCGGCAATTGATCACGTGTGGGACATGGTGGGACGTCGTTTACGATCACCCCGCATCTCCATGAACTGACACAGCAGGTTCACCAGGCCTGGGCAGACGTACCCCAAGATGACATTCGCCACCTGTATGATCACCTTCACTTGCGGCAGGAACAATGCATCACCGCTAGAGGTGGTGCCTCAACCTACTGATGCCGCTTTCCGTTGGGACACCCTGCACAAACAAGTGCACGTCTTGGCTCCATAACTTAATAAAGGTATGTTCAAATGTATCTCTTGCTGTATACCTATTTTTGGCTCATTCGGATAACTCCTTGTGGGTGGGGCAATTTCATTGCAAACCAGTGTATAAATATGCTTTTTATATATGAAAACAACAACTTACGCGGATATTGTGGAAATGTGCCTTAGCGGCTCTCCTATTCTTTAACATGGAAAGGCGAATTTTGAACATTATCACAAGCGTATTTCGACATATATCAGAAAGTAAATGAAAACGTAGTAACATTGAGCTTTTTTGTTTCCAACGGTGTAAATTATTATACCCGTACGATTAAAATTACAGTTTGTAATTGGTCTCTGAATATGTTCGTGTATTGTATAGATTAAAAGCATGATGACAATGCGAGATTATGGCGGAGAGCTGAATAATTTCACCGAAATTAATTTCTCTTCAACGAAAATTCAGGGCCAAAAATGTAGACAGTCTTGTGTTACCGATATTCTTAGAAAAAAGTTCTTTATTTTAACAGAAAAACTGTCATTTAACAGGTTCAAAATCGGTATTTATCTGAATTTTCAATAGAAATATCAATACGGCGCATGCTCACAGAACTGCTATAGCAAGCGATTCTTATTCAATAACCAAGTTTAGTATTTATTTTGGTGTACATATCTATAACAACCGTGTAACATATCTATTCAAAATAATTTCCGTCGGCTGACACCACCTTTGGATTCAACAGCGGAGGAACAATTCACATTCTTTGACCTCGATAATGTCGGTGATCCAATTTCGCAATTCTTCTTTATTTCGATGACGGTTCCCGGCCAGAGGATTCTGTATCGACCGGAACAAGTGTAGGAGGTAGGACTTCCCACCGATTTTCGTTAAGGAGATTCTTTACCATAAAAGCAGCAGAATCATTCGGTGGTTATTCGGTGGCCATTTTCCCGCAATTGCACGTTTATTTATTTTATTCACTTAGAATCAATAAAAATTGTAAAGAGTGTTGCAGGTTTCGCAGTTGCAGTGCGTAACGGTCCGCGGTGAATGTCACGTTTGGGCTGAAAGAAGGGTGATTCGGCGGGGTTGACTCACCATTTTTTGCGTTTTGGTTTATTGTACCAAACCCATTTTTCGTCGCCGGTTACGATCTTGTTAAGAAAAGACTTCTTTTTCTGTCTGGCATTCAGTTGAAGACATGTCGCGCCGCTGCGTCCGAATTTTTTTCCCCACCAACACGTGTGGTACCCATTTTCCTTCTTTCTGGATTTTTCCAAACGCGTCTAACCGATGTCCGATGACTTGGTGAGTTTGTCCGAATTTCTCTGCACGTTCCTTTTGAGGAGTCTGTGTCGTGTCTTTGGAGAGGACCGCTTCAAGATCAGCGTCTAAATAATTTTTCGACTGGCCGGATGCATCTCATCGTTCAATTCGAAATTGCTGGTCCTGAACTGTAGGAACCAATTCTGACATGTTCTTTCAGTTAAAATAGTCTCCCCGTCCTTGGATGTTTCAGCAGCAGAAATCTTCCGGTGAAAGTAACAGTGTGGGCAGTGTCGAATATGCAGCTTGCCGGGCTCCATTTTTGAAAACGGAACTTGTGAAGTAATTGACAAAAAAGTCCATGTGAAGTTATGAACGAATAAAGATCATACTTGATCGTCTCCCCCATGTGTAAAATGGTTAAAGTACAACGCTGATTTACGAATTATCGATTTCTCAAATATGACCGAAAGGATTACGTTGAGCACCTAATAATTCCTGATGCATGTGTTTTGAATAGCAGAGTGAGCGTATTAATTTAGAATTATCAAACACTTAAAATGAAACTTAATTGTACTCATTCTTGGTGGCCGAGAGCGCTGAGGTGCAGGTCTTGTTCGAACCCCGCCAAGGGCATTGATGTTTGTGTTTGTCTCTTTATTAACAAGTTTGGAAGATCAAACAAAGCGGCAGTAAGCTGATCCTCTGTTAGGCTAATTTTCCAATAGATTTAGTGCTTATTTAACATCTTTGACACCAAAGAGGTAAAAGAGGGATAGAAAAGATAGATATTCATTCTTGAGGGAAATTTGAATAAGTAGTCAATTTTGTTCGGTAAATACTGAAAGCTAAAAAAAAAATATATCAGTGGAAAACTCTGATGCTTATGTCCTGAACTAATTGAATCATTTTCGTTTTTTCAGGACCTGAGACAATAATAAAATTATTATTTTTCTTATTAATGAGTGGAATAACATTTTCCCAATATTCCATCTACACTATTTTTCAAACATGTGATCGAAGCCATTTTCCGAGGGTCTATTCAAATTCTTCTCGATTCGGGGATTTTTCTTCGAATCCGGTTCACAGTTCCTACAGGGCAGATTTTTCTTTTTTTCAATTTCTTGGCCAATTTCATACTGCTAAAAAAATTATTTATGGTAACGTTCCTTCCAGTGTTGAATAACGCAATGGTAAAGTTCAGCTAACGCACGACGACGCTCTCTGGGTAAACTTTCATTAGCTGGGCGATACTCTCCTTTCTTAGGCATGGGAATGCGTTGCAAATATCCAAAATTTTGACCTAACTTTATCTGACTTATTAGCGGGATATTGAGTAAATCTGCACATTGATTTTGTTGGAAAAGTTGCTCATCTGCAATTATATTTTCATATGGTTTGTCGCACAGCAAGCAGTTTTCTACAAATTTGTTCCAAATGTTTGATGCATACGCAAATTTGTCCGTTTCCAATCTTGCAGATCGCATCAAAGCGCAAATAACGCGTAATTTCTTCAAACTTTTATTCGGTCATAATATTGGCAAAAATGGGAGGTCACAACGTGTTTGACCAAAGAAGTTCGTAATCATAGAACTCAGTTCATAAATCACGAGCATATAGCATTGCAATGAATGCATTCAGATCATTTATAGCAGCCGCCACTTAAGTTGGGCGATCTTTTTGACATGCGCAGTAAGTCATCTCATCAATATGCTTTGTCTGGATTTTACCCATGATGCACTTCTTCTACTATAGTAATGGCACGGTCTATAGAAGTAAATGGTCGTTCAACTCCCGTCAGTTTTCATTGTTAAGGGAAGCTAGGGAATTCAAATCAGGCTAGGAGCCGCATAGTCGCAATGGACTTTCTGCGCTCTATGCGGCACCTAGCGTGATCTGAATTTCCTAACTTGTAAAGTTATTTTATTTATTTAGTTGATGCCCAAAATTAATAGTGATCTATGTAATGCATTCAATAGTTGGATTGTCAATTATTTCTTTAAGATTATGTAGAATACATCAATTTCGGCAGTATTATGCCAATAATTCCGGTTGCATTGAAACTGAAAATGAAACTAATATTTCTAGCTCACGATAGGGCGGCACTGCATGCGTTTTTAGTCCGATTGTACATGCAGCGCCATTTTTCAATTGAGTTACCCCCCTATCGGGAGCTAGAAACTTTAGCTTCATTTTTCAGTGGAGTTGGATGACTATCTACTATCTAAAGACTATGGTAATGGTCGAGATATCGTTGAAGCATTGAAAGCCTATTAAAAGTCATAATATAAAACAAATTGCATTCGAGTCGACTATTCTGCGTCATTTTTTAATTTATTAATTTATTAATTTCATTAAATAATTTCATTTATCTATTTAAAAGAAAAATGAATATAGAAACTAAATATAAATACGAAAACAATGTTTCGAAAACGAAAGCGGATGTTTCATGGACTAGCTAAGCGATTTATTTCCTGTTAACGTCTATTGGCTGGCGTTAGAAATGACGTCATCCTGTCATTCAACTTATGTGGCGGCAGCTATAGTGAAACAGTCCAGTACAATATACCCGCCCTAGTCGCCTCAGCTTCCGTGTAGGTCTTTATGTGACGAAGCATTGCATTAGACAGACTCCACGTATTAGCAACGTTATCTTCTGTGAAGTTGCGAAGCTAGCAAATATTTTAAACTACCACTGGAACATTCTAAAACATTCCAGAATAGTGTCATCTCAAACAAGCAGAGTAATAGTGGAAGCAAGCAATGCTTTTTAAACTAGCAGTAATTAAAATTATAAGTGCGGGTTATGATGTCGTAGTCAAATTGACTGGCCGCGTTGGTTCCTGGTATAGCTGGCTATATATCAAAAACTTATATATTAGGTAGTAAATAATTTAAAGGTAAACTCCACACTCAAAACAACTTTGTTTAAAATGAAAGATGAAGGTCTCAATAATAACGTAGCATGTATAAACATTTTCAATTCGAACTCAAAATTGATAAAATATATAAAAAAAATTTCATTTTTTCCCCCCCCCCCCCCCCCCGATCGACACTGACGCCACATTTCGGGATCTGTGACGTCAGAAGTTGCCGAGAGGTGCGAAGGAGTTTCGAAATCGTGACGTCAAACATTGGACGCTGTCGCAGGCGCCGCTATCGATCAGTAAATTGTCAGGGCAGTGCAAGCATAGAATAACATTGGACGCTATCCCAGGCACCGCTATCAGTTTTCCCGCTTCCCTGATCAGGGCATCGCAGTGGATTAGGCCTACAATGGACTACGAATATGAAAACAAGACCGACAGTGACAGCGATGCAAGGGCTGTTAGCAGAATTAAATGCTACGGAAACTTCTGCGATATACAGTCCTATGTATTAAACCGTGAAACGGGATCTTCTGCTTGCCACGTCGGCGTGTGCATATTACGGCGGTGTGTGCACATTACCGCGGCGTGTGCCCTGCACAGGAGATAGGCCTACTTCCTCATTCCTTCGGCATTTAACGAGTGCTATTGCGGTCGTTGTTCTTGAAGAACGCCAGGCCCGTTTAGAGTTGGAAGAGCATCTAGTTCCACCTTATATGTGATCTAGTTTCAGCGAATTTCTTGTTTGAATTGATATTGAATATACAACGGCGGATGCGTAGACAAAGCAAGACGCTTCGAAATGAGCACACGATGCTGCTAGGAGTTGGATACCAGTTCCCTCGCTGTCAAAAACTACTAATCCACTGTTTTTTAATCGATTCTGATTGTGGAAATCTATGAAACGTGAAATTTCTATCCGACTGTCTATTGACACATCCAAACAGAGAACAAATTGAAGGCATTTCCACATAAAACAGGTTAGCAAAATCTTACGATATGTAGAATCGTTCTAAGCGACTAGAATCTCGGCGACGAAATTCCCCGAGGTTCTCGCGGCAGGAAATGGCAGGAAATTTTCAATTTCCCAAGGCATTTTTCTTAATAAAATATTAGGAAAAATCGAAAAATTTTGAATGATATATACTCTATTAACATGGATTAATGTTATGATATAAAAAAAATAAAGTCGATTTTTTTCCGTGGAGTTTACCTTTAAGTAGGTCTAAGTTAACAGCAAAAAACAGTAAAAATGACCGCTCCTAGTGTTAAATCGTTGCGAAAGTCTTCGTAAAATCTAAAGACAAAACAGTGAACATTTTTAGCTATTTTGAAATAAGATTCCGAATTTCTTATTGATGTTGGAGATGCAGATATTGAGTTTTCTGTATACAATGATTGAAAAGTCCCGATGCAATGGGAAGCAATGGGAACCGACGTTTACTAAGTGAAGAGAAAAATACTGGCAAACAGGAGCGATTCCGTGGCCCGAAAGAAACCGGCGCGAGTATCAATCTTTCTGATTGAGAAAACGACAGAGGATGATCTCCATTCCGACTGTAACGTTATGAGACAGCGATGAATTTCTGATTCGAGAGCAGCGCAGGAAAGACAAAGTGAACGGACCGCATTCCTCAATGCCGACGAGTAACAAAGAGCAACATCTCAAACGAAAGCTTGAAAGTCGGCGGGCAAAAAAGAATTGTCGCAAATCCCGAGAAGCCAAGAGTGCAAGTCAGGGCATAAATAGTATAACAGGAATCTAGAAAGGCACAGTTTTCTACAGATAATTAGTAGTCTTGCTGATGGCGTAAAATATAAGGCATCAAGACTGATTTACATGAGTAGATGACAGGTGTATATGAAAAGTGATTGCGAAGGCAATTATGGAGAAATATTACTCAAATTTAATTCAGAGTGCATGAGACATCGCTAAGTCTTCAATTAAACAACATGCTAAAGGGAGAAAACCGACTCAAAGAATAAATTTGTGCCACATTTCATTATTTTTTGTAATTACAAATGAAGGACACATTTCGAGCTAAGCCATAGAGAGGAGAAAGTGGGAATAAGACAGCGCACAAAAAAGGATTATACGAGGAGTGCCGTATATATACGCGTATTGGTCGGAAAATATATCCCCGAAATAGATCTTAAAAATATAAATCGACTAATCTGCGGGGGAAAATAGATCATCTCTTATTGGCAAAATGGCGTCTGTTTCATAGAAATGTAACATGAATGTTTACCGGTAATTAACCAAACCGGAACATATAAAATGTACCTAGCTGCAATCCAGTTGGTGTTAGCGAAATTCCTATCAAAATTTTGAAATCAAAACATTATACAGAGTGTTTCTAAAATGGTGAATTAAAACTACTTAACGCTCTTCTGTGGGTCAAAATGAACATAAAGTTCCTCATGCAAAATGTTGAAATCCCAACCCTTATATCCCTACACACCTCGCAAAAATTTGTCATATTTCGTCATCGTTCTGAAGAAAATCAATCTTTCCTTATGTCATCGAAAGTTTCCATCGTCACCTTTGCAGAAAATAAACGTGCCGTATTCCTTCAAAAAATGCTCTTCGTGTTGGGTAAAGCCCAGAGAGCAGTGATTGCACCCGCTGAATGTGGAACGGGTATTGCAGAATCCTCCGTACCGTTGCCTGAGAAACGCCTAATCCACGAGCTACTGTGCGAGTACTCGTCGAAGGGTCCTCGACCAAATTGTCAAGAACTTGATCCAGTACAACGGGCTGCTGGACGTCCATGACTGAAATGAAAACCATTAAACATAACGACTTCAAATTTGCAATGGATATTCTTTAATCAATGCGACACTGATTGAGCCTACAGTGATACCCCACCCCCCCATTCTCCTGCTTGCACAAACGAACGTGACGGCACATATTCTTGGAAACTCGTTGCGTCACTGTTAGTGCGGATTGTTATTGCAACACATTCGGACAATAGGTAGAACATTTAGATGATATTGAATGCAGACAAGGTTATTGTCAACAGGACGTAGCTATAGTTCATACAGCCCGAAAATCAATGGAACGAGTGCAATCTGTTTTTGAGGATAGAGTAATTTCAAAGGAAATTTGGCCACCTCGTTCACCGGACCTGGCTTCCCCGGATTATTTCTCGTGGAGCTATTTAAAAGGTCGGGTGTATGACAGCAATCTAAACACTCTAGATCAACTGAAAGCAAACGTTCGCTCGGAAATCCGCGCCCTTCTTCACATGCTGCAGAAGAAATTAAATTAATCCTGATCGATACTCGACAATAATTTAGATCCGTTTACAGGAAATTATTTGTATTACCCATTCATGACGACTGTATTTTATGCTGTTAAAGGTGGTCTTTAAAATTTGCCAATTTAACTCTCCATCGAATTTCTCAACGGTCTACTCATTCGGCCAAACATTAAATTACGTCAATTAGCGTAAAAAAGTGATTGCTGGATTCCGGCAAAATAACCGAGATGCTTACACATTTAGAATGATAGTCTATGTTTTCATCCTATTAGGCGCATGACTCTATCAAACGATCTTCACGTTTTCGTTTCATTAATCCCGTATTCAAATTTGGTGAAATCGACCGAGGACGCCTTTCTCGCTCACAGACGGGAAGAGTTTCAAACTGTTTATAGTGATAGTGGGTGAGTGTGGGAGAGGAACGAGGCAAAGAGCACACGGCCTCTATTTGCCTAAAAGGACGTGGAATTAAATTAAGACTGTCCGTTGACTTCAGAAAAAAATGGTTAATTAAGAAAAGCATGTAAACGATTTTTTGCCGTCTTTTCTCCAACCGCTCTGCTTGCTACTTTCAGAGAAATCTCTCAAGCCAACAGCCATGGAAGAGAGGGGGGGGGGGGGAAGGGAAGCTTGAATGAAATAATAATAGCTGTTAATTTAAATTAAATTTTCTTCAGGAGCTCTTAATGAAATTTTAAGCTAAAAGTATTTAAGTGTGATATTTCAAAATTTGCTCTTCACAAAAAGAATTGTTCGTCTTTATTTTTAATATGCGCACATGTTATTGTGAAAATTGGATACGTGAAGGTTACCGGTAATCGACCGCGTTTACACGGATGGATGTTGGAAATTCAATTTCTTTTACCAGTTTTTACTGGTTTCTATCGGTAATCGAAAGATTCAATATAGCGAATGCCAATAATCGTGTGGGAAATAAGCCTTTTACATGTGGAATACTAGATGCAGCGTATCTATCTCGCTTAAAAGAGTTTGCGTAAACAAGCTAATAAAATAACTGTAGTTCGGATAAGAAGTTTCCTCTTGTTTCAATCGGTGAAACAGAAATATTTCCTAGCATACTTTCTTTAGACGGGAAAATTTCAATGAAGAGCCTCAATTGAGCCAAACCTGTTCAACCACCCATTGTAATAGACTTTTTATGAGTCTTCGGGACTTTTCTGGCTGTGCCACTCGGGAAAGGTGGGCATCAAGTCAATCAAAAAGCAAATGCAATGGCTCTCATACATCCTCGCAGGACTATGTCCTTTTATGCATCATGCATCTTCGGAAATACGCTCATGATAAGTTGGCAGAGGGTCAAACAGAAAGTAACTTCATATTTGTTGCATTGTCTATGTCATAAAAATTTCACGAATAAATACCAATGCATTCGAATGAATTAATTAATTTGCGAACAAATCTCCAGATTTCTGGTCGAAGCCTTTTTGAGACAGGGAGCATTATCAATTGATTCAGCTTGAAAGTCTTGCAACCCATATATTCCGTTATGTCTACTATAATAAAAAGACACAATTTCCACTTTCTAGAACTTCATTTTCAGAATTTAATGCATACAATAAATTATGATACAGGGCCAACGTCTTTCTTCAAAAGATCTAACAGGAAATATGGATGGCAAGACTTCAGAATCACCCTGCAATTTATACGAGGGCGATTTCTTTATTAGTGGTAACACGGTTGTATGTATAGTAGGATACGGATCCAGAAAAATTACATCGCACTATTTGACGGAATTGCAGAAATGGCAACGATACGATGCTGCATAAACACTTTTAGAACGCTATGAGCGCGAAGGGAAGGTTTTACTACACCGTATCATAACGATGGCTGAAACATGGGCCTGATCGCGAGAGCCTTAACTGAAACGCCAATCGAACGAATGGCGTCATTAGGAGTCCCTGCGAAAGTCAAAAGTGCTTCAGACTCCCAACAACGTGAAGATGGTGACGATTCTGATGTACTAGTGTAATACCCGCTCCATTCGCACCATCCAGAGAACAGGCGCTAATACAAGTGTACTAAAACTTCTATATCGCTGTTAAGGGGTTCTACACAATGCTAGTGATTATACTGAGGGATTGTAGATGTTTCATAGAGGTATCGGTTGTAATTAATAGTTTCCATTAATAAAGAAACATTCCTAATAGATAAATCCGCTGTCCAGGCTTTCTTTATCTCCCACATGATTATTATTATTCGCTAGGTTGATCTTTCGATTACCGATTCCTGTCAGTAAAAGCCGGTAAAAGAAATTGATTTTCCAACATTCCACAGTACAGAGCAGTGAAAACGGTATTCTACGGCGATTACAGGCAGTTTTCACTTTTCAACTTTAACAATGACACACGGTTAATTTTCAAATCGCAAGACGAAAGTTTACACGTTTAAGCGCATTTGGTTTATAAAGATGAAAACTGCCTATTTCTCCATAAAGACGATGTCAATAAATGTCGACGCTAAACTTCGGCAGTATATAACAGCAATACCACAGAATAACAATACGTCTAAAAGGACTTTATGCAGCAGAATGGCTGACCCTGAACAAAAAAATGTTAACGCTAGAACTTTAAGTAGTTGAAAGAAAAACATTAAGGGAAATATTGGGCCCAAATAAAGACAAAAGCATTATAGAATATCCCAAAACAATGAAATATACACACTTATTGAATAAAAAATTATTGATAACTTAAGAAAAAGGAAAAAAAGCTTTTTATGGACAACTTGAAAGAATGAATCCCAATAGGCTCACAGAAAGAATTTTCAAATACACCTCAAAATTGAAAATGACCAATACAAAAGGACTTAGAAGAATTACAAATTTCACAAGCAGATATACAAAAAGGTATACCAACTTCGAACACACAAGAAGAATGCCGGTGCAATTTGCATTAAGGAGAAGAAAAAGGAGCACCGAGAAAAAATGAGAGAGAAATGGAAGAAAAGAAAAGAGGAAAAGAGAAAAACAATTAAAAAGAACGTAGTCCATAGTGACTCATTCGATACCAAAAAAAAAAAATCTATGATAAACTTAGTTCATTATCATTTATGATTGTTGTATAGGAAAACACTAGAAGCGCTCTAATATTGATCAAAAAAATTTGGAAGAATCAAGCCAATGTAAAAAAATTATAAGGGGATCCTAAGATTGAGTCAAATGAGATTGTTTCTTGTGTTTAAGCTTCTTTTTTCCGATCGACTGTTGTGCCTCCCGCCAATCGGATGAATTTATAAAGTGTTCTTCGACATAAATCTCTTGAATACCTGCGCCTTTCATCTTTCCTCCAATTTCGCGAAACTGTCATTCTTCGACCTTTCCTCTCTCCTCATACCCCTCGCTATTACGTTGAAATTCGCAGTGATTTTTCTCTTCCCTCAGGTGCGGTGTCGTTATCCGTACAATTGAAAATTCGTTAAAGCGAGGGGTTTACGTTACAAATTCCTTAACATCAATGTTGAATCAGACATCGTTGAATATTCGATTTCTCCCCCCCCCCCCCCCCTGCTCTTCTATTACTCCTCCCTGCTATTTTCTTGACCTTGTGACTACATAAGGGAAATGGAACCTCTATAGTACAAATGATTCTTCTCTCCTCCAGATTCTTTCCCGTTCGGGTTTCGAGACGGCAACAGGCAAATTTCGCTCTACGGGGAAGAGGAGTAAAAGCGTCGCGCGCGAAGAGCTGCGCAGGTGTGGGATGACGTAGGCAAGCGCCGTGTTGACCAATGAGCTCCGCTCCCTATATAGGTGAGATAAAGAGCGGAGAGGGGCAACGGCGAAGGCGAACATTTGAACCGAGAGGAGCTGCCCTGGCCACCCCCACTGTCAAGAACAACAACGGTTGCCGCCGCACCTTCATTTTTCTCCGTCGGCAACAACTCCGTCGCCCTTGTTGAACGTTGTCTCTCACTTTTCGTTGGGGCTTCTCAACCCCCAAATTTCAGCTAGACAGTCCCCAGTTCTCTCTTCCCGAGCATCGTACTTCCCGACAAGTTCAACGGCGGAACAGTAAGTCTCAGTTTTTCATTACTTTTCCTTCTCTTTGTTTTTACTTCAGTAATTTCACTCATCTAAAAAAAATTGGCAGTTGAAGATTTGAAGTTCTTCGAACGATAAAAGTTATTTGTATCGGATCGCTATCGTTTAAGTTATTATAAATGATACCTCTACCATCCTAAAGTGTCCCAGAGATTTTTTACCGCTTTTTTTTTTTTTTTTTAAGAAACTTGGTGCGCATTTCATTATATATATACTGCTTAATAATTTCTACGCAATTAACGTTTTACTATAATTTAAATAATATCATTTAACTTTATGCAATAAAATGGTTAAAGTAGCTCAGAAATAATTTTTTTCATTTTTTTAATCTTCCGATCAGCGGGGATGCCAATTAAGCAGTAATATACTTTCTAAGCGCTTTAGATCCATTAACTTCTAAAAGCAAAGTTTTGAAATCTTTTATTTTTTTTCATTCAGTGAAACTAATAATTCATTAATCTAAACTTATATGCATTTATTCTAATTTTACCATTCATCATCATTTGATATCCTCTAGTTAAAAGAATTCAATTTAATAATTAGCAAATAGCATCCGTCCATTAACAAAGAAACGTTTTCTCTATGATTCCGGTGGTGATTTCAAGCTCCATCACCAAAATGAGATTAGAACGAAAAATACAATAATAGACCTTGAACCCGTTGCCTTCGCAGCAACAGACAAGTTTTAGTCGGAAACTAAATAATAAAACTAAATGTTTAAAGGAAAGCAGCCAACGGTTAATTTGGAATTGTTTATCATAATTTAAAATACTCAATATAGAAAAACAATCAATTTTATTGTGCTCATTAATATTTAATATTTTTATTATTTTTTTCGGCTTCTTGACTATTTGCATGAAGATGTTAAAAATATTATGAAAATAACAATTTACCCGAAGCTTTCTTTTTTTTTATCTATCTTTATGCTCCAGCTGATTTTAATATTTCTGAATATTTATAAAGATCAAATTCAAATTCATTATTATTAAAAAAAATAAATTAAGTCTCGCAATCAAATAAATCTTGTAACTTGAAAAAAATAGGCATACGCTGAATATTTCAGTGCTTTGGAAACAATTTTTTAAATTAAGAATTGAAGTAATGTTAATATGATAAAAAAAAAATAAAAGAATACTATATTTGTTTTTAAGTAAAGTTGATTTAACAAAAGATTTAGATGACTTCAAAAGAAAAGTCTCCTACATAGGTTTTAACATTAACTTGAATTAACCCAACTCATCACTAAAATTAACCATAAGGAAATTACTGATATTTGTATTCTTTACGGTTTAACCATTTTCAATAGAAATATTTCTAAGAAATTGTGGGCGCATTTACAAGAATTTTATTAGAACGTGTCAGTCTTACCCAATTTGTGAAGCATTTTGCAGAAAAAAAGGAACTTAACTGCAAACATTTCTCAAGACGAAAGAAAAATAGCCAGTTCTAGGATAAGCAAATCTTATTCTTTTTGACATCAGATCCCAAATTTAACATAAACAGGGCATTAATAATGTACCCAAATTAAAAAAAATCCATTCCTACTAATGTGTTAAGGTACTAACGAGTCTCCTCAACTGTGTATAATTCAGGGTTTCTAAAAATTTTAAGAATATATAATAATTGAGAAACCGCTACCCCTAATAAAGCAGTTCAAATTTAATTTTCCTTTCGCGGAACAGAACAAATTTAGATCTCGCTAAATACTTTAAATATAAACCCAAATTCCCATAGCTACAAAAATTAAAAATTAACCAGCTTATAAAAGACAACATAATTATAATCAGTTTTTTCACATCTCTAATAAAAATCTTGGATTCACAATCCCGATTATTTCTTTTTGGTCATTATCATGGTAATAATTCCAGTCTCTTTTTTATTATTTTTATACAAAAAGAAATCGAATTCCAAGATTAAAGATATGCTCAGAATGCGCAAACTTATTCTGAAAATATTAAAAATTTATTAAATGGAACATGAAGTCTGAAAGCTCGCATATACCGAACTTACTAAGCGATAAAGTAGCATATTTCCACACCGATTTTGAAAAGATATTCTTTAAAGCATTACCGAAGCAAAAAGAAATCGATGTAGCATTCAGTTAGTATTATTATTTTGGATTAAAATTATTTGATTATACTCATAAATAATTTTTTAAAAAATGGCGTATTATCTGTAAAGATCACCTTATTGGAAAAAAAAATTCAAGAACAATAATGAATGTTCAAGAATTATTTTTTTTTCCCGTCATATTTTAGAAGTCGAAACACTTTATATTAGTAAATTTAATTTCGGAGAGGTGCAACAAAGCCCCTAAGCAATTGCAGCCGAAGACGAACATTATTCTTCTTCTGCAGCGGATTTGTTTCGTTAATAATTTAAATCAATTACAGCAATTAGCTGAAGGCGATTTGTTTTGAAAAATAGCCTAATGAAATTTATTTGGATTTCTAAATTCATAAATGCGTTGAAAAATAATTTAATTTTGAACGTACACACAAATTCCAAATCCAGAAAATCGTAAATGGTAACTGAGAAAATCAAGAATACGATTATATTTACTTATAAAGAAGGATTTGTAAATTTTATAGAAATACCGATTTGCATTCAAGATTTTTTTTTTAACATTAATTCATGTCGCAATGGTAAACATGATTTGTTTTTCACGCTCGACATCGCCGGAATAAACCGTATGGAAATTTTGCACTACAATTTTTCAAAATTTTGCAGTGAGAACTAAACTTTCGGAAGGATTGTTACATGATTGACCCAGTGGTTTTCCAGCTGCTTCTAACGCATCTTTGAAATATATCAAAAAAAATTCTGCCGGCGCTAGCGATTTCTTATATGCGTTGTCTAAAAGGTTTCTAAACAAGCAAACCAAAGTCATAGAGTGCCAACTCATTTACTTTTTTAAATAGATTACCTTTTCTTAACTATTTGAGGTAGATACAGTCCCACATTATTTTTCAACTAGTGGCCTTCTCTGTTGAGGCACTTGCTTAACATCAGGAGATCCATAAATCAAAAGCTTATTAATAAATTGGTATCCTGTTCAAGAAGGCATTTTTGCACTTCGTGTTTGACATCATCATTTGATTAGATTTCCAATTTTTCCAAAGACGAAAAGCCGCAAGGGTTTCTTGAAATTTACAAAGACAAACTTGGAAGTAAGAAAATGCCGTGTTAATTCTTGAGCGCATATTTAGAAAAATCAACATATCCAGATTCTTCAAACATATTCAGATTCGTTATCTCTCGCACTTTGATTTCTGACTTGACCAACTTTATTTACCGATACCTCTATTGATTAGACCATCTACAGATAATAATTAGCCAAAGTTAATCAAAATCAGCACTCGTACAGCGTCTTTTTATTAAGCATACTTATTCAGATACCGATGTAGTACGGGAATTTTGTGTTCAGAATTAATTATAATGAATCTAATTAATTCCAATCTAATTTGCTAAGCTTTCAATAAAGAAAATCTAAAATTTATAGGCTAATTAATATATGAAAATGGTAAATATTTACATTATGAAACGTAAAGCAAGTTCCCTAGGCTTCGCTAAATTGTTATCCAATTTTACAACATTTCCTAACGATTCTTAAGCCGGTCGAGAATTTTCATTAAAACTTTCATTATCTGATTAGAGCTACTTTAAAAGAAAAATTCCCTTTGACTTGGAATTTTTTACAGACTATTAGAATCGTGCCAATTAAATTTTTGTTTGCAATTCAATTTCTCTTAAGGTTATTAAGCAGAGGGAAAAAATTTGAAACTGTAGAGGAACTGTAAGTCATAAGCGAGCTAATAAGTTCAGACTGCTTTCTATTGCAATATGGTAAGAAATAAAATAATTGAAAAAAAAATTAATAGACTCTGCTACATACATTTTTAAAGACATATATCTTAACATTGAAAGCCATATTCACTTGTAGCGGCTGCTTATTTGAAAAGCCTGATAGCATTACACGTGAGGCTGAAGAAGACATACTTGGATCAAAACACGGACAAATTTATAAAGGTTTAGCTGGCGTTGAAGTTTGTCGACATAAATCGTTGTATTAACTTAGTTTTGTAATGTTGCCTTAGAGACAGAAGTTCAAATGGTGACAAATCAGATAACCGTCGTAATCACCCGCTTGTGCCCAGTTGCCTAAATCCATCTCGCCGCAATGTCGCAAGTGACAAAGTTAAACACCGCCATTGAAATTATTATATTGCCATCAGCGACATTTAATTTTCGATTTATAAAGAACACCTCCCTTTAGATAACTATATGATTTAGTTTACGCTTTAGATTAACCCTATATCTTGTGAGTTTATCTTAGTTTTCCCCTCCATTGTAATTAAGTAGCATTAAAGCTATAAATTTGTGTCTAAAACAGATGGGAACTGTTCTCCTAATTATTTAATTTAGATTAAAATAAATTATTTGTTTATACAGTTTTTATACATGAAGATTTTGAATAATAATAAGTTTGAAGCCAATCCAGGAAATGTGTAATAATTTCTAAATAAATATTTCATATAATAAAATTTTCTTTCGGAAATGCGTGCTATCAAATGTTTAGCAAAGTCAATTTTTCCCTCCCTTATCCGACACAAACTAGCTTTTCTCGCTTTTATTTTATTCATAAAGATGTCAGATTTAATTATTAAAAATAAAGAATAATATGGGCCATCGATTTTGATTTTATGTCTAATTTTATTGTTCCGTTTATCGAATATTTTGTTTAAGGTTGGAAACGCTTTTTCCTAGTCGTAGAAAAACATTATTATAAAAATCTAATGCTATCTTGCATTTTATAAAAAATTTCATCGCCTTTCCTGGAATTCTATTTTGAAAATGATAAAAATAATACCGCTTTAACATCCCAAGATAGATTTTTTATAAATTATTTTTATTGAGGAATACACTGAAGTGCCAGAAGTCATGGGATACCTATTCAATATCGTGTAGGATCTCCTTTTGCCCGGCGAAGTGCAGCAACTCGACATGGCATGGATTCTACCAGTCGGCGGAAGTCCTCTGAAATTCAGCCATTCAATCTCGATATCCGCCCAGATTTGCCTGAATGTTGCAGGTGCAGGCTCTTGTGCACGAATAGATCGTTCGATGGGGTTCATGTTTGGCGATCTGGGTGGCTAATTCATTGGAATTGTTCAGAATGCTCCTTAAACCAATTGCGAGTAATGTTGGCCACGGTGACATGGCACATTGTCTTCCTGGAACATCCCATCGTTGTTAGGATACAAGAAGGCCATGAAGGGCTGCAAATGGTCACCAAACAAGTGGAGATAACGATTCCCAGACACTGGTAGGCTCAATTTGATCAGAGTACCCAAACCCTGCCATGTAAACTTGCCTCACACCATGATGGAACCAGCGTCAGCATGCACCAACTTGAACTGTGACCAAGCTATAATTTCCAATCGTCTAGGCGAGCCGCCGATGGCGTGCTGTGAGTAAAGGCACTCTTGTCGGTGTTCTGCTGCCATATTCCATCAGTGCCAAATTTCGCTGCACTGACCTCATGAACACGTTTTTAGTATGCCCCTCATTGAATGTGGCTGTTAATTGACTTAGTGACGTGTGTTTGTTACGAAGGACCATTATGCTCAGATGTCGATGTTCACAAGCATTTAACAGTCGTGGTCGGCCACTGCCTGCCCAGGGTGGGAGGTAATGACTGAAATGAGGTACTCTCTGTACACCATTGACACTGTGGATCGAGGAATGTTCAATGCGTCTAGCTCCAACTGTCAATCCGCGTTCAAACTCTTATAATCCTCGTCGTGTAGCCATAATCACGTTACAAGACGTTCCAGACGACTGCTAATTGACTGATGCTGCTCTGCAAATTTATACACATTTTATGCGATGCAAGCGACACCTGAAAATTTGCATACGACGCTTCCATTACTTTTGGCCTTCAGTGTATATGGATCTCGATAAAATCGCATTCTCTTTATTACGTTAAATTAAAAAAAAATCAGAAGTATTTAAAATTTATTTTCACTAGATGCTACGAAATACTAAGCTCTACGCTTAACAGTGTTTTGCTTTCATTTGCATACTTTTTTAAGAAATTCAAATACATAGCTTTCCAGTGTTTTATATTTCTGCTACTTATATCTTTCAAAATCACCATCAGAAAAAACCCGTCAAATTGTTAAAAATGTAAATTTTAAGCAAAATGTAAGCCATTCGGTAGATTACTTTTTACGAAAAAAAGGAAATTCTCATTTGCTAGCTTCTTCGGTTGATTTAATATTTTCTTTTACAGCGAATAGTATAGAATATATGACGAGAGAGCGCTTGGAAACTGGACGATAGGGGAGGGGGGGGGTCAATGAGAAGGGATCATTGTGGTTCACATGTCGGCTGAAATTAACAAATTAACGAAGGGACCGAGGAATGGACGTTTTCACATAGGATGAATCCCATAAAACTATTCCACCATTGATCGACGCCCAGTTGGCAATCGGAGTTTCTAGTGTTGGACCGGACCTCCGATATAAATCTCCCGCGTCACGTAGCGGCGTTTCATAGGATTTAACCTCTTCATTCTTTACGCAAATTAAAGGAATTTTAAGCCAAATCGACCGCTTGTATTAATCACGCTCTCAGATGATTGTAAATGGAATAAATCGAACGATAAAGAAAAAGTTATTTTTCGGGCTAAGATAAGAGCGCAAAACACGCCATTTTAATTAGAGTATTATACACTGATGAGCCATTACATTATGACCAATCTCGGTTTAGAGTAATGAGCTCGTCCTGACTCAAATGTACGACGCAAATGCGACCGATAATGCTGTATATAAACTGTCAGTGAACTGCGTTTCTGAATGTAGATTTTTGGGGGGAAAGTAGCAGATTTATCAGACTTCGACGAAGGACAAATCGTGATGACCAGGCGCCTCGGAATGTTGATCTCGGAAATGGCGCGTTTTGTGGGCTGTTCACGTGCAGTTATTGTAAGTACTTATCAAAAAGTGGTGTACGGATGGAGAAACGACGAGTCGCCGTCCAGTCATTTGCCGTCCACGGTGCATTGATTCCAGAGGGTAATGAATTGGCATCGTTCACTGTGAACGAAGGGCTGAATTGGCCCAAATCATCAGCAGCTACAACATTGATGACTCAGACAATGTGTCTCAGTGCACAGTCCAGCATAGCGTTCTGTGTAGAGGCTGCGTAGCCGTCGCCCCAGACGAGTTCTTGTGGTTACGGCAGGCCATCGCCAACTGCGCCTACACTGGGTCAGGGAGCAAAGCAATTGGAAGAGAGTTGCCTGGTCCCGCCAGTCACGTTTTCTGGTCTATCACGTGGCTGGTCGAGTGCGGATATGCTGATTTCCAACAGAAATACATGAAAGAAAACTGCCTTACGGCCATATCCATGCCTAATAAACCTTTTGTGGAATAGCGGTCGATTTTGTATTCATGATGCTTTTATTAATAGCTTTGTTTCTAGCCTGTCATCAACGAAATAGAATATAGAGGTTCGATAAAATAATGGAATTAGCTCGTAAAATTAAAAATGATTAACAACAATCTTGATTGATATCGTGCAGAGCCACTGTTGGCATACAAAACAATCTGTATTCGCCTGGAAATAGAAAAATTGACGTTCTATCCTGATTAATTGAATTAAGTTTTAGATAATGATTAATTGGATTTTATACAATTGGCATATAGAAGGTCCGTATATGAAGGAATAGCCTCTTACCACAAAGGTATCCGAGATATGAGGGTTTTTTCCCCCTTCATATACTGGAGATTCCACACCACAGTTAAAGTTTTTTGAGAAAAAAACAAAATTGGACTAACGGCTCCAAACTTTATTTTTCTTTAAATAAATCTGAGTTTGTTAAAACAAACCGGAGTTACTCAGTAATATGGAGATCTGGTGTCTGCGTTGGTCAGGGAAGATGCTAAATATCATCTTTATGCTCCTCAAATTGGCAAATTGTCAAAGACAATGGGTCAGTTGTCATCTTGGGAAAAGCATCTCTTCCGGGAAACATTGTCTGCGCCATTGAGTGGGCTAGGTTACTCAAAATTTAATTCACAGTTTTACCACTCACTCTGCCTTTCAAGACGATTATTAAGCCAGCAGAAAATTACGATGTGGATCCAAAACTCTACCATACTTCACCGTTGGGATTAGACAAATAATAATTTCTTTAAGTGTTCTTTACAGACAAATCTTTCGGTATTGGAAACTGTGTAGGACAACTTCTTGCACCACATGACATGTTTATACTCATCCCAAGTCCAGAATTTGTCCTCATTGCACCGTTAGTTTCTTCATGTTCCGTTTAATTGGGTTATCGGTGACTTGGCGATTCAGCTCGGCCATAAATATTCTGTATATGAAGCTTTCCTCCGCACTGTTTTATATAAACTGGATTACGAAGAAGCAGATTCAGTTCTGCAGTGGATTCCTTGTCTTCTTCTAGATGTCACAATCATATTTAATGCCCGTATGTCTTACAAGTCAGTCGTTCAGCTTATAATAACGCTGTTTATAGAAGAAGATTATTTTCCCCTTAAACATTTTTGCTGCTATGGTTTTCAATGCCGTGGCTCTCGAAAACACATAATACTGTAAACAGGAGGTTTGTATCATAGAAGCATTGGTTAGACAAGTGTCAAGAATGATTTTTGGAAGTCAAAGAATTATAATGCGCAATCAACGCAACTAGTCCGTTATAGGTACTAGTGCCTTTTACTAGGTACATAGTGCACACTACAAAGGGAATGTAAGAATAGTTAGAGACGCGTACCATTTGGGGGGGGCCCCCAGAAGGAAGAACAACGTAATTATATAATAGCATTAGATATAACTAACATGGGGTGTTTACAATATTTTATCCTTATCCTACCTCTCTACCTTTGTATATAAAAATTGACAATTCCTTAGCATTCCCTTAAATGTTTAGCAACAAACAAAGTTTAGCCGAAAAAAAACTTTTCATTACATTTCATGCTCTATTGCTGTTCCAAAGTTTTAAAAGGCAATTGTTTGGTAAATTAATATTGCGGAAAGTTTCAGCTTGTTTAGGAACAAACAATAAATTAAAAAAAAAATGCAGTTTTATTTTACAAGCCGCATTGAAAGAAGAAAATACGGAAGCCTTAAAAGAAGGATTTTTTTTTAAAACCAATTTTTTGTGTTTTTGTGCCGAGATCTTCAATATCTGTTATCAAGAAAGGAAATTACTATATCAAACGAAACGAGAGTAGAAAAGGATCTAGAAAGTTCGGCTAACATCAATTTAATTTTGGGCTTCTTTCTAGGAACAAATCAGTATAGCGTGTCATAAAACAACAACAAAGAAAAAAACGAATTCAAAAATTTGCCTTAAAATTTCTTACGAATTGTTTTCTCGAAGAATCTTTTTCCCTTTCTATTTATTTTTTGCACCAATTCCTCCTCACGTGCCGTTGGTAATTGGCTAGAACTCAATTGTGTGTTGCTGCTGAATTCTTCGAAAGCCATCCATTTTGTACAAAATTGACATATTGATTAGTGAAATTGCTTATTAACTTTTAGAGACGACTGCAATGCATAATAAAGTTTACATTTTATGTCAGTACCTTAAGAAAATGATTTTCTTTTCAAAATAAAATTTATTCAAATGTTATATAAAATGTATTTGAAGATGACTTGCTTTATGAATTCAGATTATCAAGTTATCACTTAAGATAGGAATTTATCGGGAAATTTTAATTTGACACAATTAGTTCTTTCTCGTTTAAATAAGAAATGTACCCACCATCCACCCACTAAAAATTATTATTCCAATAAGTTTTCAGATATTGAAAATAGTTGAAAATTATCTTACTATATAATTCTCTTATCCGTCTGTCTGTCTGAGGGCAACAAAGAAAGTTACAACAATCCGTCAAAAGCCAGGGATTGTTGCGGTAAGACAATACTCAGCCATTGTTGTGAATTAAATAAATAAATTGAAAAATGTTTAGTGTTGAAAAATGAACAGTATATTGTTGCAGAACATTAAGTTTGAAAACTATTGATGCTCCACTTTCATTTCTTTACCCATCAACCTGTACGGTTGACACCCGTCATGCGACGGGTGGAATTCTAGTATACTAAAGACTAGTTGTGTATCTCTGGTCGCGCCGCCCTAGCGACAAAATAATCCAAAATTGGGGTGAATTTCCCGCTGCGCGTCGAGAGGTGAATACTAATCATTTTCATTATGTCATCGAATTCAGATAAAATTCTACGTTCAAGAAGAATATGTTGCGTTGTTGGTTGTACTAACAATGAGGCTAAAAATCCAAATCTCCATTTCTATAGATTTCCTGCAAAATCATGGGAAGCAGAAAGGAAAAAAAAATGGGTTCAAGCTGTTAAACGAACGTAAGCCAAAATAAAGTAACCAGTTGCCATAAATAGAAAACAAACCTTAAGGAATAAAGGCTATTGTTTATTAAATTAATGTCTTCTAATTAATGTCTTAAAGTATGTAAATTATTTTTTCATAAGAAAGAGAATTAAGAATACATCACGAGAAAACAAACGAGGCCTTTCGGTCATTTTATTCAAAGACCTTCATCAGGTATAAAACTTTTTGAAAGTATTAACTGATTTATTCATCAGTAAAAGTTAAAGAATATAAATATAAAGAGTTATAGTATTGTCAAGAAGCATTGACACATCACTTATAATATTCTTTTACTATTTTTCATAGGCAATTAAATAAGAAACCTTGGGTGCCTAGTAAAAACTCTCGCATTTGTAGTGCACATTTTGTAGGTGGAAAAAAATCAGAAAAACAGAGTAGTGACGCTTATATTCCCACAATTTTCCCCAAAGAACACAAGAAAAAGAATTCATGTCCTACGCAGACGTAAAGAAAAAATAAATACTTCTGCGACTGAATTTCACGAAATAGATTGCGAAACAGGTAATTAGTTGGTATAGGGTAATATTTGTATAAATTAGTTCGGTAATAAAAGGTATAAATACGCTCATTATTTATAAAAACTTGATTGCTTTCAAAAAGCTTTTTCCTATACAGTTTTAAATTCAGGCTGAGATTGTAGTTTTTGTGGTAATTTTTTTTCTATTGCTTTTTATCTTGAGCTATGCATTTCATTCAATTCATATTTTACTACGTTATAATATGTATAATTTACCTTTGAAAAAAGATTTCGATCGAAATAAATCGCAGTTAACACTTTGAAATCCACACTGAATAATCACGGTACCCATAATCGGAGATTTAAATAGCGATCCAAAATTAAATAGCGGAGATCATGTCTCTATCAACGACTATGTAAGCGGGGACAGGGAATCATTCACCCCAAATTTGACAATAACCGTCACTAGTATGGCGCGACGGTCGCTTTCTAGAGATACGCAACTAGCCTAAAATTCTTGAAAAAATTATGACTCCTTCATTTAATTTAGTAAATAGTCAGTATTGTTTTTAATAGGAGACTTTAACAATACTGTCGATATTGTTCTTAATATTGTCCTCATTTCAAAGTAAATAATTAGGTAATGTTGAATTAGTTTTCATTGTTGCCAGAGGGAGAGAGAGAGAGAGAGAGCTACAAAAGTGTCTATAAGGGGTGTATTTGTTTAGTGCGACGAAACTGACGAAGTTAACGTAACTGCGTTTGTTTAGTCTCGTCAGACCGATTATTTCCGTTTGCTACTGCCAGTGAAGCCGATGCAGTTACGCTTCGTTCCCGACTGAATCAACACCAATGATGTCAACAATAGTAAAGAGGTTAAGCACCACGTAAACGCGAACGTGACGCGAACGCGTGTGACTTTTCCAATCTCGAGGCTAACGAGAAATACAGGCTCCGGCACTGAAAAGTCACCTGATCAAAATAGGTCTATTAACAATCCAACCTTCATTGTTTCCAACAAAGGAAAAAACACTGATTGTTAAAATACAAGATGGAAAAAATGAAAGTTACTTTGTTAATAGACCTATCTTAGTCAGGTGATTTTTCAGCAACACCTCCTTGAAAGAAAGCCTCACAACTGAAAAGTCATGCATTGTTATATCATCATAAGTCGACCAAATTTAGGGCTTATTGTTGGTAGAAATACGATCAACAATGGTCGAATTATGATGATGTAATAATATATGACGTTTCAGTTGTGAGGCTTTCTTTCAAGGAGGTGTTGCTTTTCAGTGCCGGAGCCTGTCTTTCTCTTTAGCCTCGGCGTTCAAACGTAGCCCACGAGAAAGACAGGCCCCGGCCACGGCCTTCTAGATACTACCAGGCCTGAACATGGAAAAGATAAAACATTGTTACGTCGAACTGGTAGTGCTATTACAGAAGTTAGTTCAACGTCACAATCTTAGTGCTTCAACAATACATTATTGACGTCAAGTTCAGGCCTGGTAGTTTTTAGGAGGCCGTGCCCCGGCGCGGAAAAGTCACCTGATCATAGTAGTCCGGACAACAATCCAACCTTCATTGTTTCCAACAAAAGATAAAATACTGATTGTTAAAATCTAAGATGGAAACAATGAAGATTACATTGTTAATCGGACTAGTATGGTCAGGTGACTTTTCTGCGCCGGGACCTGTCTTTCTCGTGGGCTACGCGTTCAAACTAATGATGTCAACAACAATAAAGAATAATGAAGTCTTTATTGTAGCTGACATCATTGCATTAAATATCGGGGCCAACGATTAAATATACATTTAAGATATTTATTTTATTAACTTTCTGTTGAAATTCTACTGCCAAAGAAAGCCCCTATAATTCCATGAGAGCTAAAAAATTATTTTCAGCTTTTTTTTAATGTTCAAAATTATTTTCTTATACTTTACTGAATGGCTACCAGACATCGGTGCACGGTGTGGACTTTTCCAGGCAATTCTTTAGACATGTGCCTGTGTTATCGCGCTCATAAAAGGCTCGATCCAGTCTTTATTGTTGTTGACATAATTGGTCAACACCACCTAAAGCAGCCGCCACGTAAGTTGAACGATCTTTTTGACATGCGCAGTAAGTTATCTCATCAATTTGCTATGTCTGGATTTTACCCATGATGCACTTGTTCTACTATAGTAATGGTGGAGATATCGTTGAAGCGTGGAAAGTCATAATATAAAACAAATTGCATTCGAGTCGACTATTCTGCGTCATTTTTTAATTTATTAATTTATTAATTTCATTAAATAATTTCATTTATCTATTTAAAAGAAAAATGAATATAGAAACTAAATATAAATACGAAAACAATGTTTCGAAAACGAAAGCGGATGTTTCATGAATAGCTAAGCGATTTACTTCCCGTTAACGTCATCCTGTCGTTCAACTTATGTGGCGGCAGCTATAGGCATAAGGCCTGATAACGGAAAAGTCATACATTGTATGATGTAACAATGTATGACGTTTCCGTTATCAGGCCTTCTGTCTACGTAGGAGGTGTTGACTGAGTCGACGAGCTAAAACGATCGTCAGCTTCTGTGGGATTAGCATTCAAGCCAGTCATTCCAGCTGATTCAAGCAGTCATATTCAAGTCGCAACGAAACCAAAGCAAGCAGAATGAATTGAAAATATATCTAGCAATCTTTCAATCATATATAAGGTTTCTGTAAATTCAACGTAATAATTTTAGTTTACTACAATATCATTTTTCGGCTTAAATCGGCGTAAATGCAATTACGCGCATCAAAAGCCATCTTAAAAAGTAGTCGGATCGACGAATTCGTTTGTTTTCGTCACTCTGACGACTGTCACGGTTTCGTCGCTTTCGTCGCATTAAACAAACTCACCTAAAAATAAATTAAAGAAGAGCATGTCATTTTCTTCCACTCACGTATCGACTTCAGCGTAAATGGTGTGAATCTAGACGTGCAGTAAAATGCTGTATGAACTGTATTATAAAAGCTCTATCTGCCTTTTTGATCGAAAGTTTGAAATGTGAATCTAATTGGAGCGGCGGAGGAATATGTATAAACTGCAAAAGAATAAACGATGATAAGCATGTTTGAGAGCAACAATGGTAGGCATCATCATGTCTGTTCATCTGTGAACTCAGCTACTGCTACATTAATGAAAGAATTTATTCATGCACAGTCTTTCTTAATAAATATTCAAGTGAACCTAAAATACAGACACGATAATAATGCTTTTATATTTTCCATATATTCAAAAGATTATTTAAGATTTCATGATTGGATTTCCTGATTCATACTGACTGTTATAGCGT
>JAHWFO010037920.1:487387-521797 GCA_023313115.1 Rhysida immarginata | reverse complement strand
CGAGGGGGCCATTCAACTGGTCCTCTTCGACCAATCAATCTGCCATGAAAGCGTTCATAACGGCGATTCTGGCTGTTTGGTGGAGCACCGTCCTGCTGAAACCACATTGGTTTTCGTTTAAATTGATGAATAATTTCTTTTCTTTTTTTTTTTTTTTTTGCTTTTTCTTTAAATCCAAACACACCACACATTCACAGCCTCTTATCTCCTAACCGGTTGGATCAATTGAAAAATCAAAGAATAAAACATTTCTCAAACGTTTCTCGAAGCAGAAGGTTCCTGGAATTTTCTTTTCTATTTTCATCAATTACTTAAACATCTGAGTTTGGCGTGCAAAAATCCTCATAAGAGCATCCAATGATTTTTCAAATGTTGTGACAAATCTGAAAATACCATTAAAAATAGGGGTTTCCATTGCACTTTTCAAAGTTGACTTCCATATTCGAAAATGGCATCGGTTTTTTTTTTGGAAATGAAATTCACATAAAAAGCCCTCACTTAAAACGACAATAATTTTTCTGTGGAAAGTACTCTGTCAGATTTGTATTTTAGAAGTTGGTTATTAGTTCACTTAGGTGAGACACCCTGTACATATTTAACTGTGGTATTAGAAACTCATTCTATGTTGCGAATACTAGTTTTATAAATATGATCAAACTTTTAAAATTCAGTTTTTAAGATTTTTTACGTATTATTCGGATATTACAAATGTGAAATCAGTAATCTTTCGGAAATCATACCAGTAAATTAAACGAAATTTTTTTTTCTTTTCTTCTCTTCTCGAATGTTTCGTCACGTTATTTACTGCATGTGTTAATTAAATTTCTCTGCGTATTTTTTCACGTCCTCTCTGAATATATAAGAAAAAAATTTAATTTAAGAATTACTTAAATACGGCAGTGTGTTATTTTAAGAAAAATATTTAGATAATGAAACAAGTTACTGAACGAAGAGCTTGATACGAGTGATCTAGAGCTTGATGGACAACATCATAAGGAGGAGAAAAAAAAACTAGTGTAAATAAGAATAAAGGGTTTTGTAAAAAGATCCGAACCTTTTGTCTAGATGGCTTTTTATTCCTGATAAGAAATACAATTTTGACCAATTAAATTAGAAAGGCTTTTTTCTAACCGAACTTGTTTTGTTATATAGAGAAGCTGACGTCCAACTCGGATCGATTGCATGGAGAAATTGACAAAACAGAGCGTCGGTCGGAAGGGGCACTTGTATCGAGTTGCGACGGTCTCAAAACAAAACAAACGGAAATAAAAAAAAAATTAAAGTCAATACAAAACTGTTTTCGTTTGCTTTAGTTGAGGAATAGAAACTGCTTCTTTAAGTCTAAATCAACTTTCTTCGCCAGCTTGAGTTAATACGAACGAGTGACATTTGGCTTGCCGTAAGTATAATTTAGAAACCCTGTAATACTTCATTCTGTTGAAAAATCAGATTATTTTCTATTTAAAGCTTAGTTTTCTATTTGCTATATCTTTCCACTTTATGATATGTTCTTTCAAGAGAAGTATCATTTGGGGAGGGGGGGAGGGGATCCTTGAGGTCAGTGAAACAAACAGACTTCGATCGCTGTCAAGGATTTATGGCCATCGATTTTAGGCGAGGTTGATCTTAGATTAGTGAAATGACCCTTATAAAAGGCCTGTAAATGGTGACTACGAAGATTGGCGAGCACTTATTATCTCTCGTGTTAGTACGTTAACTGTATATGAATAACGTTTAATAGTTTATCATATTAATAGTTTATTAATGGAGAGAATAAACCGAAGCCATGATATGTAGTTTTAATGAAACTTTGCAAAGCGGATGTGTTCTTCATCCACATGACGATGGTCACGGAGGTTAATTTGGTGATTTAGAAGGTATTAATTTTGCAATAGTTAAATATTTTCCAAAGTTCATGTTGACGGCAGCACTTTTAATGAGTCGACTTTTCGTGGAGTTTTAGTTGATTTAAACTGTCGAGTATACGTATATCAAGTGCCCATCTCCCTCTTTGAACGGTTTAAAATGAAGTTAAAACCATGAATTTTGACTACTAAGCATGTAACCATAATTGTAAAAGCACAATTCATGTCCTCGAGTTGGCTATATTTTAACTAACTCAATTAGCTTATTCACTTTATTGTAAATAAATCCTTTTATCTGAATTCGTTCCTCAGATTCTATAATTTTATTAAAAAGTATGATATGAAAATTTAAATCACAGGGAAGATAAACACATTATTCAGAACTAATATTTCTATACATTTCTCAATAAAGTGGTTTATCTGTTTCAATGAGAATTAAAAATTTCTTATTCGAACTCATTAAGCCCACATTACAGATATGATAGTGCAATTATAAAAGAATTCGAAAATAGAAAAAAAAATCAGAAAAAAATTATATCTTGCAATTAAGTATCTTATAACTAGAAACTAAATTACTTTTCAGTGAAAATTCCTCTTGTGAGTAGTCTTTTATCCAGTGACTTAGCTAGAGGTTAGACCGTCCGGAGCGGTCCGTCAATTAGCCCCTCCCCCTTCCCCTCGAGAACATAATAGTAAACACCAAACTTACTAAAACAAAACTTTAAAATGGATAACTATATTGTCCCGATAGAAAAAGATATTTTTCAATGTAGTAGGCCAAAAATATCTTCTATTTTTTAGGTGCCGCCCCCTCTCTCGCTACGTCCAAAAATGTCTTCCCCTCTCTCGCTACGTCCCTACCACGATCTGCTACGTCCCTCTCTCGCTACGTCCCTACCCTGCTGCCACTTTAAATTTAAAAAAATTTCACCATTTCCCTCAAATTTCTAAATAAAAAACTTTATTGATTCTTCATTTTGATTCATTTTCTTCATTATGATTCCTTAATTTAGCTATGCAAAATTAAAATGCAACATAATTATTAATTGTGTTGCATTTTTTCGTCCAAAGTTTCTTTAAAGCCAACGTGACTCCTATTAAGAGCAAATGAAATAGCATCAATATTATTACCATGGAATAGCGATATTAAATAATAATAAAAAAATAGCTTAATTTTATCACCATTAGCAGAGATTGATCATTTGTACATTTGTAGAAACGATCATGCTTACTTTTGTAAAAAATGTGCCTTTAATCATATTCTCATTTCTATTTTATCTGATTAATCAATGTTGACAAAATAACCCGTGAAAGATAATTAGCGTAGCCTACTTTCTTTTTTCTCTATGAAAAAGTTTTTTTTAGCCTTATTAGCTGTATTTAAACCCGTTTTCTTCTTAATATCATTTTATTGTCAAAGACCACTGATGATTCCAATAATATTCTTTAAAAAGAAGAGCAATCTGAAGTGTTGACTTGATATTTCTTACTATACTTTAGATCTTTGTGATTATTTTTACATATTAAAATTTAAGACAAATCATATATATAATCAGTATATACGCCCTTTCAACAAATTTATTATTTAAATGGTATTTAATTTATTTAAATGTTAGTTATATTCTTAGTTGTATGTTTCTATTTAATTATGTATTTTTAAGAGCGAAAGGGCAAACCTAGTACTTAATGATATAATAAAATCATTTGAATACTAACATCAATAATGATTTTTTATTTTAAAGCACTGTAAGAAACTTTTAATGTCGATAATGCAATGTTTTTTAAAGAACTTTGGATATAGGACAATTGTCAAACATTTCACTTCGTGTTTAAAAATTTGAAATGAAAGAAGCGGTTTGATTTCTCTTCATGAAAAACAGTCAATATGTTCCCCTGTGGAAAGAAGAAACCCTTCTCAACTGAACTTTTCAGTATATCTATCATAAGAATTTAAAAACTCTCAAAAATCTTATATAATTTATTACAAAAATAAAGTATATACGTTACACTTCGCCAGCAATTTCTATGAGGAAAAATATAAAATGCAAACTTCATTCTTTATTTCAATGAAACCAGCCCGTCATTTACCATTTAAGATTATTGAAATAAAACCGTAAAAGAGGAAGTTAATTCATTTAAATGTTGTATTTGCTTCATCTAAATAATCTTGAACATACCTAGGTCCTTAGACTTACATATAATATATAAAGGTGACCACAGGAACTGAATTTCTCTTATGAGATATTCCAACTGTATAGTATCTAATACTTTTCAAAATGCAATTTTCTTTGCCTATAAAATTTCTTTATCAACCGCACATTAAGCAATCGAAGCCATAAGGATTTGCCTGACCTGTACGATTAATTAGAATACAGACCATTAAAAACACTTCAAATAATTACCAACAATCGAAACTTAAATCAACTTTACGAGGAATTGACCTTTTCAACATGCCTATTTCCTTCTATTATAAGTAATCTAAAACTGCATTTAACTATTAATTTGAAACGCTGGATATTTTTATTTCTCACTAAAGTCGTTTAATTGGAGCCGTTATGTTACTGTTTATGGGAAAATTTGAATTATATGGATTTATAATTTTCACTACGTCCATGGTTCAATCAAAAGTTTGAATGATCTACGCTTAATGGAAAAGCGTCAAACTTCATTTAAACGTATCCATCAATTGAACAATTAAGAGAATCAAACTGGGTTTGATTCTGAAACTGACGTCACTGTAAATGTGTCGTAAGATTGCTCTTTTGCATTTTAAGTTAACTTACTCTTAATACTTATGAATATAAATTAAAAGTAAAATATGTTTTGCTTATGTTCACATTCCTTTTTATAATTCCACGCCATAATTACTAATTTTTCTTTGACTGTATCATTTGTCTATCCAAAAAATGCTGAATGACTGAACGGATTTAGATGATCGACTTTTAAATTTTAAAGTTTCAAATAATATTCGTACGTTTGAATTATAACGCAGAAATAGATAAATGCTTTTTTATGCTTTTCTTACGAATATGTAAAATTCCAATTTTTAGCCATTTATTTGTGTCAAAAAGAAATAAGATCAAAATAAAAAAGCAAATATAAGATTAGCTTGGAGCACTTTAGATAGGAAACCATTTCGGAGATTATGTCTGAATTGTTGGCTTCTAAGATTGATAGCCACCGAGAAAGATGAATACTCTTGGGCATTCGACTGACAAATCGTGAATACTTTTTCGAAGAAAAACTTTTTTACCTTTGTGTTGCAGGAAGATTGTATAATATCACAAATCCAAAAGCTTTTAAGGGTATTTTGAATTTTTAATGCGAGCTTCCAGCTCACTCCTTTGACTACTGCTATTGCTATGAGGAATCACCATTTACGGTTTAAATATTTTTCAGAATTTTAGGCTGCTTTTTCAATCTTTCATAATTCAATTTTTCATATAAATTTGATATTTTACTATTAAACATTTGAAAAACATGCATTAATTTGAAATAGAATTTCCGACATTTTTAAAATTTGAAATATTTCCTTCTTCCGATTACAAGATCCCATCCCTCTTTTGTGGGAACCCTCTGTAATATTGAAACATAAATCAATATTAGAATGTGTACATAAATTGTTCTCCTTTCTCAAGAATCATTCTTAAAGAAACGCTTCCATTACTTTATTTTATTCTCTTTTTTTTAATACTTTGAAGTTTTTAAAAATAATTTATTGGATTTTTTTTTGTCATTTTCAGCCTAATTTCTTTTGATTCAGAAAATTAAAATTTCAAAGACAATAATCTTTAATTCATTTGCTGAATAAATAAATAAAAAGAGGCAAAAATCGATACAATATTTTAATAACCTTAGAAAATATTGAAAGGAGAAAAACAGTTTGCAAATTCGAAAATTTCTATGGCTTAATCGTTTAAACTACTTAACATTTTTTCTCGAAGAAATGCAAGAATTGTTTGAATTTTTCTAGCATTGACGATATGATCTAACAAGCAAATAAAAACAGAAACCACAATTTCACAAATGAAATTTTTAAAACAGAGCCACGGATATTTCCTTCATCATCGCTTGGTAAAGGAGACAGTGTCTCCGAGATGTACGTATATTCGTGGGTCTATATTAAAAATTTCATTTGTGGAATTGTGGTTTCTTTTTTTTTTTAATTATTTAGCTTGTTAGAACAATTTGTCCTTAATTTGTGGCATTGTACTCTTTATACTAATGTCTATATTCTGTATGTAGAGCCGAAATTTTTATGAACTTGAAGGAATGAACTTTTGAACTAAACTCAAGCAAAAGAATTCACTATTTTAAGTGAAACGTAGCTATCTTGCACAACGCTATTAATAAAACGAAGCAGGAACATTTATTTGAAAATTTATTCCCCTCCGTTCGATCGAAGATCAGAGGGCGAAAAAAATTTATAGAAACCTACAAAGCCTATGAATATTAATTCAACAGCATTCTATTAAATCATACGGTAATTTAGAATTTCTAGTAAAGTAATTAAATATTCATGAGGAGTGAAATTTATTAAAAGCTAATTTATTTCGAGAAAGCCATGCTGAGAAAAGAAAATTTAAATAATCTTCATGATACATAAAAACTCAACAAAAGGTAATGAGTGCAATATAAGATATCGGAGTTATATTAAAATTAATCATCATATTTGATACTAGGCAAAGAATAAGATAGAAGGTTTTTGGTCCCCTTCATAATTTTGTAACGTGAAAATATCTTTTTTATTGTAGAGGTAGCAGCTTTCGTGGGAGTAGTTTTATGAGATTCTGTTATGAAATGAAAAACAACTTTCCTAGATGTTAAACTATCTCCCGCAGTTTTAAGCATTATTAAAAATTCTTAGAAAAATTTTCTTCTACATAATGAAGCTCTTTGCTTTACAGCGCAAAACAAATTTATCATCTTCAACTTTATTAAAAAATAATATTTTTGACACGACATTTCAAAGAACCGGAGGCCATTTTGAGCTTTACTTATGCATTCGTTATAACATTTCTCTTTGACAACAAGTGCATAGTCTTGTTATACCGTAGAAATAAATTACACCGTTTGCAACTCCTGTACGCTTTAACGAGTTAATTTCGTCTACCGCAGGATACCTTCAAACTGTATACACTGCTCAAAAGAATTAGGGCAAACCCTAACACAATAACACAATAGAGAACGCCTATGTTATTTAAATGAATAAAAATATCCGTACAACCCCATGAACACATGAAACGGTCTCAATTTATTCAACAAATAAATAAGTGTATGGCTTAGTTTCCAAGCATCTTTCGAAAAAACAAATGACAGACGTAACCCCTGGTGACACTAAAGTGAGAATACTGTTCTCAAGAAGGGGGTCTCAAGACATCTCTGGATACACGTCTCCCTAGAAGTGTTCTCTAGTAACGTGTATTCCCTCCACGAGCTCGAAGGACCTCTGCGCATCTGCGATGCATGCTCCGCACAAGTCGACGGATGTCTGCTTGAGGAATGTTCACCCATTCTTCAATGAGGACCTGCGAAAGGTCGTGCAGTGATTGTGGACTTGTTGGACGTTGCCTTATGCGTCTTTAAAGCATGCCCCCACACATGCTCGATCGGATTAATGTCTGGACTCATTGCTGGCCACTCCAATGTTGGAATGTTCCGTTCGTGGAGAAATTCCTGAGTGGCATGTGCCGTATACGGACGAGCATTATCCTACATAAGAACAAAATCAGGGCCCACAACAGAAGCAGCAGGCACTACGTGATCTTCCAGAATGTCCCTGATGTAGATTTAGCATTGAGACATCCTGGGACAACAGCGAGATCAGTACGGCTGTCGATAGAGATTTCCTCCCAAACCGTGACTGAAAAAAATCCCATTTTGTCTGTCTGTTGCATTGTTGCTTCTGCAAAGTGCTCTCCAGAGCGTCTCCACACATACTGACATCCATCACAACGAGTTAGGCGAAATCTGGACTCGTTTGTAAAGAGAACAGACCGCCATTGACGCAACTGCCAGTTGATGTATTGTTGGGCAAACCGACGTCGGGCTTCTGGGTGCCGGCGCGTGAGATGAAGTACACGATTCGGACTTCACGCTCTCACACAACCTTCCCGTAGTCTGTTTCTGACTGTTTGATCAGAAACAACCACTCCAGATGTGGCACGTAGGCCGTTTTGCAAGTCTCTAGCAGTTGATGTTCGTCGGCGAAGAGCAGAAGTTTGAAAATATCGGTCCTGCATTCTTGTCGTTATCCGTCTGCGTTCTTGTCCAGCCCTTTACGAATAACGATTGGTCTGTTGGAAACGATTTCACGCACGATGGATCAATGAAGGTGACACTTGAAGCTGTCTGGCGACGGACCTGATTGAGTAGCCTTCTTGGAGCAGCGTAACAGCTCTTGCAACTTCCTCCAGCCTGAGATGTCTCATTTTGTCTCAATTAAACGTCCGAATACAGTATTAATGTGAGCTTTAATATGCAAATTAATGTTGTTATGACCGTTCTGTTCTTAAGGGGTCTCTGGCATTTTCACTTAAAGTGAAAAAAAAAACTCGAAAAAACACCCAGTGATTTCAATAGAGCACATCTAATTTATCATAAAACTATGAAACATTTTATCGAAAGTCTTGATCTTGAGATTTTATAAATGTTTTCAGAAGTGTTTCCCTAATTCTTTTGAGCAGTGTAATTCTAGAAAGAAGCGTTTTCGACTCCATGTTTATATGACAGTTTCTGCTTGTTTTTGTTCCTGAAACATATCCTGAAAGTTTGTACAATACCATTTAAAAGCACCTTGTATAATCGAATAATTTAGTGGTTTAACTTAATCGCAAGAGAACCAATCACATGCTGGGAACCATAGCATTTGATGGCAGGAACCAAATTTTTAGTAATTGTCTCGTACATGCATCCCTGAAACATCTATTTTTATAAATACGTCATCCTTTCACTTCAAATTACACAAGTGTACCATTTCCTGCGGCTGCTGACGTTTTTCATATGACAATAGGTTTCAATAATTATTATTTTATATTTTAAGTTTTAATTAGATGAATGGGTACAAAAACTAAATAAAAACTATAAAAAGAAAAATAGAATTAAAATGGATCAAACGGATCACTACTGGAATGAACATAATTAAAAAAGCCTTCGGATGTCCACTGTTGCTTAGTATTAAGGCATAGAGACGTTAACCCGAAGATCCCTGGTTCAAGTCCGTGGATTTCTCTTTATTAATTTTCTCTATTTGATTATTAACATCATTATAAAAATACTCTTAGACCCATTTTTTCAGTTAAGCTTCATTTTTGTTAACCTTGAAACAGACGACAAAACATCCATGAAAATACGTTTGTACTGCTTTCCTGCTTTTATGAAGCCACCCCTAGCAGAATAAGTAACGTTGGTTTTATACACATTTCTGAGTAACATTGGACATTTATTTATGTTTAAATTGTGCAGTATGTATTCTCTTTTCTCCTGTTTTTAGATTTTCATTTGACTTGCCAATGCGGACTAGACTGTAACTTTAATAGCCTATTTAAATTAGCATTTTGAATAATTAATCAGATTGATTAAAATTCCTTGTAGTCTAATTTATTGCTCATCTATAAACGTAATGAAACTATGCATCATTTTAAGAATGGAAATGCTTGAAGTCCTAATGTTTAAAATCATCGTGTTTAAAAGTAATGATTTTAAACTCTTTTTAATAATACATTGGTACACATTAATAATAATCTGCCGAGGTATTTCAAATTAGTAGAAAGGTGTATAAAATATAAGAATTTCTTTTGAGTACAGACAATCAAAATGTTCGTAATCAAATATTTTTTGGATAATAAAAATAAAAATTTTATTAATCCGAGAAAAATCTGATCAAACTTACATTTGAAAAGAAAAAAAAATGCCCAAAATAAATTTGACTGAGTAAGTGATGGCATTTCGAATCCAACGCAAATCTTGTGATTAATCGTTACATAAATTTGAAGGTGTAAAAATGCTAATTACCTTCGGAAAAAGATAGAAAACCTCACTGCCGACGTTAAATGAATGGAAAAACAAATAATCGAACAGCAAGTGAATAATTGATTTGTTTAAAAGACAACAACAGAACAAGAAATAAAAAAAGAAAAAATATCTGCATTGGTCGATGAAAAAAAAGGAAAAAGAATGGATAATAGTTCAAATTTTCTGTTGTAATTGTCGAGAATGACTACAAGGAAAGAAGAATAAAAGATGAATGCTTTTCTCCTTAGTAATCCTCTCACGCTGAGAAGAAGCGCCGCCAATGATTCGCCTCTCCCGTAGAACAGTGCCGCCGTCGTTCGCGAGCGATCTGTCACTTCTCTCCTCGAACATAAAAACACACACACACACACAACAAAACATGGTGTCGGCTTATTTGAATGTTTACACGACGAACAATTACGAGCTTAATACTCGAGGAAACATCCGTCTTCAGTCCGATGGATCCACCAATTGGGGGTGTTGATTAATGGATTTCCCTCAACAACGGCCGCCCCCACTCAGCGCTCCAGGAAGCCGTTTTTCATTGCATCCCCCTTTTAATTGATAACCTCCTCCTTCCTAGTAAGTTTACGGTGCAAAACGTTTGAACGAAGCTGAAATGAAACTCGGTGTATATATTATGTTGAAAATTTAAAATTTTTTATAATGTCAACAAAAAAAGCCTCATAAACCGTTGAAGGCAGACGCAATTAAGCAAAGGAATTTAATGTACATATGTTTGGCTCCAAAAGCTTTTAAGAATATTAAAGTAATGAGCGATTCTTCTTCAAATTTTTTGGCATTATAAAAAGCACAAGAAAACAAGAACAATGCCTTATTTTAAAAATTCAAGTTGCATTTTCAGCAATCCGTATTCTAGGACAGTTAAATTAATTTTATTTATTTATATTTTGAAGAAAGTCTAGCCATTTACTGTAATTAATTATTTAAGACCTTTAATAATTAATGATTCTCATTAGTGTTAGTTAATAGCTATTGGAATTATGTAAAGTATTTCCGAGTAAATTAACAAGCAGAGAAAATTAAAATTATACTTAAGCACTGCATTTTTCTATTATCTCAAGTGTCATAGTGGAAGTGGCATCTGCCATATTTTTATCAGATTCCTTTATTATTGGCAGAAGTGTCCACAAATAGCCATTCTATAAAAACCTGTATGCAATTTTCTACAGTAAAGTGTACTAGGCAATAGTCAGTTGCAGTTTCTTACCAAAATGTTGGTCTTTATTTACAGATAAATAATACACATATGCCAATATTCGGTGATTTGGTAATAAAGTAAGGTAATTCGAATCGAAAGATCGTTTAAATGATAAGGCGTCTAAATGTTATTAGATTTTAAAGCATATCAATCATAACGACATTCCAATAACAGTCGCGATATTTTATTTAATACAAACATGAGTCAAAACCTCATTTGTGGGATTTACTGGCTAATTATTTTCGTTAACAAACAACGATTTTTTAAACAAATATGAAAGATTAAAGGTTCACAAGCAGAGATAACATATTAAAAGGTATTTTTTCGAATATAGGCCGCGGCTCTAAATCCCAAAAAATAGAAAATTTTAGGAGTGCGGCCAAAAGTGAGTGCGGCCAAAAGTGAGTGCGGCCTGAAAATAAATTTTTTTCTGAAAAAATCATTATCGGTAATTTTAGTATCTAAGGTAGTTTATACGACGCATGTAAAAAATAGAATTATGTTTGGATAATATTAAGGAAAATAGTATTTAAAGATTTTATTTAAATAATATTAAATCTTCGGTAGGAATTCGGTTTCAAAGACAGCTAAGAAATAAGAAATAAATTACAAATTTTATTTTAATTGTTAATAATACTTATTAGAAAATGATCGCGCTTCTCTTTTTAAGAGACATATGGAATTATCTTGCTCTCAGTAACCAAGCTGAAATAACAGATTTTTTGAGATATCTCCATTATTTTCCATAATAACTGTTATTGCTGTATTAGATTTATTGACTTTTCCAACAATATATAGATTTTACATGATATAGTAAATTGCTACGCGTTTCGGTTTCTTAGACCATCTTCAGGCATATCAAACTTATGCATATCAGGCATATTAAATTTACTTCTCTATTGAGTTAAACAACTAATTTAATAATGAAAACCAAGAACCTCTTAACAACGACGATTTATTTAGCCATATACGTATTTCAGTCTCATTGAGACCATTATTCAACGTCGACTACGGCAAGAACATTAATAGGCTATTTATACTGTATGTGGACACCTAAGGTAACCAATCAGCAGAAGGCCGATAGGAGACTAAAACGAGCACATTTACAAGATTGGTAAAGAGTAATAAACAAACAAGAGTCCCTTTCAAGGACCAATCCGCGAAAAATTTAGGAATCTGACCAATGGGAGAAAACCAAAACCAGCGAGACCAGAAAGACCTCGAAAGGGAGTGAAAATTACATACAAATCACGGGGAATTTTTAAATTACAAAATTACAAGGGGAAAAATACAAGAGAAAAAAACAAAATTAAGAATCCTTTAGCAATTTTAATAATATAGAATCGCCGAGAGGCTTGGATCATTATTCAACAGTTGTTTAGGGTCCTTTTTCACGATCTCCAAGATCTCGTATGCATCCAACAAGTTCCTGTTCGTCACCGACCTAAGTAGTCGACAATCCTCCTTCAAAGCGTCATGAGCTTGTAAATGTGTCATGAGCTTGTAAATCTTGTAAATGTGCTTATTTTAGTCTCCTAGCGGCCTTGCGTTGATTGGTTACCTAAGGTGTTCACATAGTGTATAAATAGCCTGTTAATGTTCTTGTCTGTAGTAGGCGTTGAATGGTCTCAATGAGACTGAAATACGTATATGCCTAAATAAATCATTGTGGACAAGAGTTTCTTGGTTTTCATTATGTCATTATCCACAGTAAACGCACTCTTTTCAACTAACTTAATAATTACCGCTAGCAATGCCCACAACTTATTAATGTAACATTATTGTTATACTGTTGACCGTTTTTCACTTGTTGGAGTCTTAAATTTAAGTTTGATATATCTGAAGATGGTCTAAGATACCGAAATGCGTAGAAATTTATTATATCATACAAAATCTATGTAGGCCTATTGTTGCTGTTCTGGTGAACACAAATGATTGAAGCGGTTTCATGATTTTATTCTAGGTGTATTAGTTAACATATAATCACGAAACTTTGCAAATACATCGTGAAACTCGCCATTTTTTTTTTTTTTAAATGCCCGGCAGACTTATGTTTCCGCTAAAATTGATGGATCGGTCATGTCGGAAATGATAGTCAAAGAAGCCTCCACGCCTCCCTGACTTAATCCCTTGTGACTTCTTTTTATGAGAGTTGATGATTTGCAATAAAAACCAAAAAAGCGCTTCAATTATTTGTGTTCACCCTGTAGTTAATAAATCTAATAATTTATCCCCACTTTTATCAGTCAACTGTATACAAGTATCAATTTCAATTTACTGTATACTAAGTACCTAGTCAACTGTGTAATCTTTCCTTTGATTTAGTGCAATTCCTAAATATCTCTGAAATATTTTTTGTTAACTTCCTGCATTTCATGAATATCTCAGCTATAAACAATATGTCAAAGAAGACTCGAATTTGCCCTAACCAGCCCAATTCGGCTACAAGCTATCCCATTCCACGGAAATTCTTTAGGGAACCAAAGAGATGATAATAACTTGGTGAAAGGATGGGCTAGTTCTTCCGCAGCGTGAGAACTGGCTTTGTCGTGCCATGATGCTTTGGCGCAACAACCGAAATGATATTTAACAAATGGTCTACGCCAAAGCGTTATAATTGCGTCCAACTCTCACAGTTTTCGTCAAGAAAAGCTGATGACCTCAGAACGCTATTGCCACAATTTTAGTGCCTGATGAAGTTATTCTGAATTTCTTTGGTGGAATATCATGGATGTTTCTATGATATATTTTATTGTTTTGCCGTAAGTTATATTGTTTCTTAAGTTGTCCAATCTTGTATGAGCTTCAAAATGTTTTTCCCCGCCAAAATCTTCGAAAATATTTTATCTAATCCTTATAAAAATTTTGTTTCTTTTTTTTTTTTTGCTGTGCTCATGGCTCATCAGAGATTAGTTATATTGCTGCACCAATTTAAGTGAAAATTATGAGCTCTACTTGCAAAATTCTAAATGAAGCTTGTCTGTTTAACGTTAAGATCCATAAGAACTTTGCATTCCCGGTTATCTTTAAAATTTTAAAAGTCACTTAAAGATAATTGTGTTTAACTCGGTGATAATTCTTCTTTCTTCCTTGTCTAAAACTTCTTTGAGAAATCTAAGTTCTTTCTCATTTCGATCGAAGTTCGTCTCAAACGTTAATTTTCGACAGTTCATACAAGAATGGAGTTCTTCATTAACTTGTTTCTCGGCGACCACATTAGAATATTAAATTGCAAAACGAGTTTCCTCAGCATTTTGCGTTGATTCTGTATAATTATTTCAACACTTCAGGATTTCTCTCATTATGATTCTGTTTTATTCATGAAAGTCTTAATTTTTGTAATATCCACGAGTTTAAGTCAGTTAATTATGAGAAGGATTTCATTACATCCAAACGCGATATTTGTTTACTATAATACTAACGTAATACATTAATTAATCTAGAGAAGCACATAACCATAGTAGCTGATACAAATAGCAATTCTTATTGGGAAGATATCTCTCGGTTTCTATTCTTTGAACTTATCCGTTGCAGTCTATTTAGATAGCTTCTTGGCTATGTCTTGATATTTTTTGACAATGAACTCACACAACTGGAAAATTGTTTTTCAGAAAATATCTTTATTCCGGCAATATCTTTCATCCTAATACAAGGTAGATGGGCTTGGACTTGCGATATTCCTTATAGGAAGAAAATGACATTTTGCCTATAGTGGTTTATTTAACTATGGAACCTTTTTAAAAAAGAAAATAGATTCCAGACGAGCGTACAGACAATTTGGTGTAAACAGGATATACGAGGGGAAGTCGGTAATGAAGGTACAAATGGATGTAGAAATGAAACAAATAAGAGTAAGATTTGAAAACTACTTTTATTTATCCACGTAACTTCCCTGTACGAAGAGACACTTGTCCATCGTTTCACAAACTCCTCAAAACCAGCAGCATAAAATTCTTTGGGCTCATGATTGAACCAGGTGGTGACTTTCTGAAAGGGACGTTTAATTGGGACGATCAAATGAAAGTTACTTGGAACAAGGTCAGAGCTATACGGAAGATGCTCGAGGATCTTTCGGATGAACACTTTTCCCAACGATGAAGCTGTACAAAGGGAAGTCACTGCCTGGTTGAGACAGCAACCAAAAATTTTATGCTGCTAATTTGGAAACGATGGGACAACGTCAGGGAGGTTATGTGGAAAAATAAAAGTAGTTTTCACATTATTACTCTTATTTGTTTCATTTCTATATTCATTTGTAACTTCCCCTCGTATAATGTCTGGATTAGGCAATTTGGGGAAGGCCGTGGCCTGGTGGGCTTCCACTGAACGCACAACTTTAGGGAAGTTAAGCAACATCAGGCACGGCTAGTCACTGGATGGGCGACCATCAGTGAGAAACGTTCTTCACCCCCCGGGCTGCTGCGACCATCTTACAGCAGTCGTTAATCCAGGTCCATCCAGGGACCCAACTCGTCGGCCTCTGGCCATACAGGCCCTGGATGGACGTATTGGATACAATCAATTAATAAAAAAAAATAAATAAATAAATCAGCTTGCTAAAACCAGGCGTGGCACATGCGCAGATTTTTGTCGCTCTGACGCTTTAAGGGCCTAATATAAACCAGGCGTGACTCATCAAGGAATATACAGGACGATCACAAAAGAGACATCTGATGTGAATATGTCATATCATTACAGGCTGTATGCACAGAGACAAGGGAACATTTATGGAGGATTTTGGAGGCCAAGCTGCGCAGTAGGTTTTCATCTCCAAGGACACTTTCTGAATTAGCGACCTTTTCTCAGCAGGAGTGGCTGTGTGCAAGATTTGTATTTAATTAATGCTATGTATTCATCCAACGTCGAATGCAAACTATAATAATGCAAAAGGAGGGTCATCGCCCTATTAATAAATATTTTGCCTCATTTTGCAGTCGTTCATATTATTTTGTTCAATCCCTGTATGCTTTTTTCCCGCATATTTGGAAATAATTTCATGACTTGTTCAGCTTCAGTTTCTTCCTTGTCTATATGTTTTATACGGCGTATATCCTCGATGATTTATTTGCTCGCCAAGATATGAGATCCTGAGTCATTGATGTCACAGTTCAGCGTTTCTTTGACATTCTTGATGTTACATCCTATTCGGATCAAAAACTCCACTCATCCACTAGCATGTAGCAGCACCAGTCTTTTAAATTTATTTGCTTGGAAAACATTAGAACCGTCTCAGTATCACTGTCGTCTTATGAACGAAGTCGACGTTAACAGTTCTTCCTGTACAAGTATTTTAACGTTTCAATGTCACTTTTATCCATAGACTGCAAAAATCGATGTAACAATGCGAGGCAAAAGCTTTTCTGTAAACATCCCATTATCCCGCTCTAGCAATTCCACAAAGGGACGTGAGGATGCGTTATCGAGCAAAAATAAGACCTTTCTTTGCCGAAGCTTTTTGAGAACTTCTTGATTTATGGAATAAATACATTGTCATATCAATCCGGAAAGAGTTTAGTGTTTTTACAAATCTTCAGATGCTTTTTAATATATCTGGGAATTTTTAGACTTCCCAGTATGAAGGAGTGTTCTGTTAATTCTCAAAAGAAGGCTTTTCTTCGATGTGTGCATTTAATTTGAAAGTTTTTTTTCCCGCATACTAAAGGCCTATTTATCGGTTCCTCAGCAGATATTTTGGACAATTCAAATGAAAACGACATCCACCAAAACTTGTGTTTGAAATTTCTTCATCGCGTTACTTTGCTATTCAGAGTAAAGATAAACTTCAACTTTAAGTTTAAAAGTTTTTATTTTGAAAGTCCGATGTTTAAGTTACGTAATCGCGCAAAGTTAACACAACTTTGTTTCATTTCGATCAAAGATTGTGCATCGCGTATTAGCGTGAAAGCAAAGCAGCAAAATGAACAAGACGGACCTCGTATGCTCTGTAAATGAAAATCGGCAAGCGCGGGTGGCACTATCATAGTAACTTATATTTACGAATTTAACGCGAATAGCAAATGGTAATAATAAATAGTTGTTGGATCACAAAAGACAGAAAGATCAACGGAAACCAATAATCGAGTTTCTGTCGTATTAAGACGTCACGGTGAAACCATATGATGACAGGATTTAGATTCCATTGAAAACTTTCGGGCTAAGGTGCATCCGATGCCGTAAATTGCCATTCCCCTAATACTAAATAGTTCAATAGTGATTACCAAGAGTGAGAATGATATGAATTATGTTCATAACAAGATTGCACCTGTAATTCATGCAGGTATATTGCGTTATACACTATTATGTAGGAAATTACAAAGGCTTCGCAATTTTGCGAGATGTTTATTTGTAGAGTTATTTAATAATTTAGTAATTTTATTAGCTCTTATAGACTCCTTGCTGTAGATGTCAGAAAGTAGTTGCTTAACTTTAAACGAAAAGTTAAATTTATAAAGGCAAAAGGTGGCCATTATGTGCTTGCAAGTTGACTCAAGAAAGTGAACCTGCAAAGTGAAGCTTATAGCGCTGCAATTCACCAAAGTCATGAATAAAATCATGCAATCATACTACTCGTTGTTCGTCCTGATATAAGAAAAATAGCAAAAGAAAAAAAAATCATAAAGTTTGTTCCGCATATTATCAACTTTAAAAGCATTACATCTTTTAAATATACTAATTTAAATGTTTTTCTAAGAGAACCGAAAAAATAGATATTTTAGCTTAATTTTTATAGTTTTGTATTAAGCTTTTTAAATTACGCATTTTATTACTCAGTACGAACTATAATTAAAACATCAAGTTTTTTGTTGTATTTTTTAGTTTATGTTCTTCCTTTACGAAAATTCTAGAATTACATAACTGAGTGAGATAATTGCTACAAAAGAAATGGCTCTCGGCAACCACATTATATTCTGTTTTGTTTTCCCCTTAAAGATCAAAGGTGCTCTTTAATTATTATGTAAAGGAAAAAACAACTAAAGAAGCTGTTTACATTAATTAAACCATGACCTCTTCTAGTTTAATTGTTCGTTCGTCAAAAAAATTACAAAAAAAAAACAGAAAAAAAAACAAGGAATGAGTTCCAATGCTTAACAGCTAATTAGTATGAAAGGCAAATCTCATTTTAATTTTTATTCAATAATCTCCTTTATTCATTTTTAAAAAGGCTTATTTAATAGTCTTTTTTCCGTCATTAATGACTAAAATAATACTAAAAACTCATCCTTCCAAAGGCTATGAGGGAAACTTCAAATGGAAAATAAATTAATCCTTCATTGGATAATACACCGATTTAATCACGCCTTTCTCGAAGCTCTTCACTTTTGTGAAAACTTGCGTTGATCCAGAATATGAATTCACTATTTAATTTATTAAGAGCTGGAAGCTATTTTATAAATTCAAAAGTTATTCCCTATTGCCTTTTTAAAAAATTTGGATAATAAACCCATTGCGAATTTTATATGTCATCTGTCAGGTGGCTATACATATGAAGGTCTTTGATGTAAACAGGAAAACCAAAAGATTCATAAATATCTCTTGCTAAAATGCCAGTCGGTTTTGAACATGCGATCTCGAGTGTCAAAAGCAGTTGTGGTAACCATTGCGTCATTTACTCTGCGAAATATGGGAAGTTCTACTTTTCTACCAGAAACTTTAAAAAAATAATATAATAAATAAGTGGCAAATGAGAATGCTAAACATTGCACAACGAACTGCAAACTGCTGGTTATAATCAACAGCTATGTACGATCAACTTTGGAGGAACTATCATTATTTTTTTTTAGTTTCAAAAAGAAGAATTAAGAAAAGTGTCATGAAGACTCTCACAGTTAATATGAAGTAAAATATTGAATTTTTCTCTTCTCTTACCCTGCAATTTCTCTTTTACCCTGCAATATCAAACTTCTTTATGGTATCGAAAAAACCAACATTTCTTAAGTCGAATTAAAATACTCGAAAATATTTTGGCAATCCCTGGCATTAGTTTGTAAAACAGCTCATTTCTGGGATAACATTCCCCAATAAAAAATATATAGATATGTCAACTTAATGCCGAATAAAATAAAAATCTTTTTTTTAAGATAACAGCTTGCAGATTCGAATCAGCATGAAATTTTAAATCAGACTAGTACATCATATGTCTTGGAAAAATGACAGACAAACATACAAAGCGAATTCGGAAATGGACGGATGTATTGTAAATAAATTTAAAGAAATGTTTAAACGAAATCTTGAACATACAAGACAGGTAAATAAACATTCGTTTGATAGAAAGCAAAGATCTACTTTTTTAGCAGAATCAATTTCCGATTTAGTCTTGGTTACGCTAAGACAAACTATAAAGCGCAAGCAGACACTATGGGAATTAGGTTGATATACCTCGAGAAACCGTTATTTTAGTAGGCGACTCTGAGCCGGGGGATAAAATGAAAGAAAATTTTAAAATATTCCTATAAGATAGCAAAACATCCAAGAATGTTGTAATAAGGAATGTGCTTATTTGGCTGGCACGTTCATGATCTGCCGTCTGGCGGGCAATTTTTAAATCATCCAAAGTAGGTACTTCTACTTAGAAATGAGATAATAAATACATCGTATTATACTCAGTTAATGTATTATTTATTTATTTATTTATTTATTTATTTAACAGTGCATTTCATGTAGAAATCAATCGATTTTACCTTATCTGTCATCAAGAAAGCTTCGATAAACGCAGGAAATGCTTGTTTCTCGGTGCTTTTACCATACTGTTACCTATTTTCAGCAGCTATATTAAAGGAAAACAAAGCCCTCTATAATTTGCGGCGCTAGGGAATATATTTTCTGCATAATAATAATAAAAATCTATATCTTTGGATGAATAAGGATTCTAATAAAATCGAAACCATATGAGTTATCGAAAAACGGATTGCAGATTCGTGATCAGCGCGAGAAACCACTTTAGATCAATGTATCCGACGTCCATAATCTAACTGTATATAGAATAGTGAACATTTCCTTAAATTGCGATTTAGAATTTTAGATTCATATTAATCTAATCAGCTTTTAAGCAGAGCGCCGATTATCATCGGTAATTAGAAAACGGGTTAATGTATAGCTGTAGTTTTAGAAAACCAAAGGTGTAGTTACTAAATGACTAAATTTATTTTAGTGAATAATATAAAAAATGAATAATTTTTATACCAAATATTTAGCAACGGATTACAATAAATGACAAAAGGTCTTAATCATTAATAGTCGTAGAATTCGTCTCATATTGAAAAGGCTCTTCTGTTTACGTAAACGCATTATATGTCCCAATATTTCGCGAAGAACATTTATATTTGGATTCATTTCTGTTTTGATTATTTGTTAAGATGATGATTACCGAGTTGCATGCTAGAATATTTTCTTTCTGCGAGATGTTTTCATCATATTTGCTTTCATTTCTTTCACAAATATCCAAACTAGTCTTTTTTCAGGTAATCTTTACTGAGACGTATTTTTATGAGAATTCTGAGAATTTTAAAATTGTGCAGTTTAACCATTAACAAAGGATATTTGCGAGTCGCTTCGTATGTCAAGAGTATTGTTTGTGTTTTCATTCATTATTTGGTAATAATTCCATTTTCTTTAACTATGCTTAATCTTATTATCGGGTCATCACTCCTAAAGAGACTAATAAAAACGATTTGTTCCATTGGAAATGTGTTCAAAGTTCTAGCGAATGAAGCGATTCCAGGAATGCATATGATAAAAATATATTTATAATCTTGAAATAAGAGGCATTTATTTTGGGATAGAAGTGAAATAAACAAAATCGTCTTGAGTTCAAAGAATCTAAGCATATAGGAGTTTTTATTCGTTTCCATTTAAGTGTTTGTCAACTTTGAAAAGCTCCTTTTATCTTGTGAAGTGTTTGTAACCGTCTTCCGAGAGGAGCTTTAAAATAGAGTAAAGCTTAAGGGGAAAAAAATCGTGTTATTGGCAAGAAAAAAACCCAGTTAATTACAGAGCTTTGTTGTTTTTTCTGGCGTTTTTTTTTTTTTACTGAGAGCACTAGGATTTTAATCCGTTGTCAATCTCGGCCTATTCTTCGTTGGATCCGATCGATCATCTGCAAAGACTCTTCGCTGTGTTTCTGTTTGTGTATACAGCGCAGCTTTCCGTGTTTGCATAGAGAACGACTTTGAGCACAATTATTCTGTGATTAGAAGGAAGCTGATATTGCATGATAATGAAAGTGATATATTTTTACCAAGTCTAAAGCTGCATTTTGCATTAAATTTTTCGCTAATTGGCTTAGTGTTAGGCCCTCTCTAATTGGTTTACCAGTTAATGCTGACTTAATGACTCACTTTCTCCGCCTGTTTCGCGAGGCAAGGACGCCAAAAGTTTCATTAGGAGATGAAATGCGTCCAACAAGTGCGGGAAAGCGTAAAAATAGCTCCTCATTTTAGAATTTAACCTTCGCTTCGATTGCTTCATTAAATAAATGGCTGTAACGCCTATTATTAGATAACTACCGGTGATGAGACGTTAAGATTAATAATGATTTTGGAAGGGATTTAACCGATGTCCTTCACGGTCTTCACTATTGAAGCTACCACTTCCTTATCTGGTTGTTCTGAGGTTTTAATCGTATTTTTTTTTAATTTAATTGCAAAATTTTACTTTATATTGTTATATAGATATTTGTCTTTAAATAGTGATTGGCCTTTCCTTTTTTAAAATACTCCTTAGTGTTTTAAGTCAAATATTCTTTGAGACTTGTAAATTGCTTTTATTGTAATATTACCAGTTGTAAAAATATTTTTATATCCCTCGACATCATAAAACTTTTTTTGAGGATTCATATGGTTGTGTTAGGTTTTAACTCTTAAAAGTTTTATAGCTGTTATATAATGACTTGTAGCTGAATCCCGAACACCTCATTTTTACGTAAATAAGAACTCGGACATCAGGAAAGGATCTTTAAAATTTTATGGCCTGCAATAAAAGCTAAAATAAGGTGTTCTTATGCCTGTTTACCATAAAGAATCGCATAATTTTGTAAAACAGTGGTGTACACTATTTAGAGTTGTATTTGCGATGATGTCCCCCTTGTAAGACCGTTATAAAGTTCTTAACGGATAAAAGGGCTTCTAAAGTCTGCTCAAGTTTGTGAAGTCTAGCCAAAATTATACTTCCTTCTTGTTTGTCAAATAACTTATTTGAAATTTTGATCGTAAGCGTTAAAACGTTATTATATTGAAAAATACCAATTTAGGCGCACCTCATTGTCACAAAATATCTATGAAATGCAAAATGGAATAATAATATCCATACTTAAATCGAGGAAACGCTGGAAAATCCGCTGTGTTATTGAAATTTTGAGAATTATTTTCAGTTCCGGAATTGAATGTACTTTTGCATAAGTTTCCATATTCAGTCTGTGTTCGTTTTCCAGTATTTCGCTTTCATTACTTGCTTTAACAATTAATTGTTGCGCAGTAGTTATGTTTCTCATTAAATGAACGAGAGGGGATTTTTATAATTCCGGCACTTAAGCCTCGTAATGATTGTGAACTAAATGCCATCTCTTGAAAATCGACCTTTTGTTGACAGTAACCTTTTCTTTAAGTTTAATGTCATTTCGCAGATTAAATTTTACTAATGATATTCGCAGAAGAGAATTATTGTTTATTTTAAAACTTTTGATTTACAAACGCTTGAAGAAAACAATGTAAGAAACGCATCATTAAACAAGTTATCCTATTCAATCAGATGATCATAAAATTTAGCTAGAATGACATACTTTTGCAATTAAGTGTTTTTAGTAGGGCTTTTTTCTTTCATCACTTTTTCCGATGTTGTTTCACGTAATTCTTTCTTTAGTTTTGTTTTACGTATTTTTATTTTCCTTTTCTCCATGATCTGGGTCTTGTTTAAAACTTTATCTGGCTGACGAACTTCACAATGATTTTAGTTGAGATTTTAGTAGAACAATTTTGGGTTTTCATTGCGCTGCTAAAGCAGGTTTTCCATTTAGCGACTTTTAACGACTTTCTGCCATCTACACTGGTTTTTCAATTAGCAACTTTCAAGCGCACGTGTTTTTCAGATGCTTTTCCGGCGATCCTTTAGATCTGGCGAGACTTGGAGTGTGTCTACGAAATCTGACCGATCGCCAACGTTCAAGTCTTCCCGTAAGTCCCAATCATGATGTCCCAAAACTCTCTGATTCTCGATCGGGGTGCCACGGCCGGGAACTAAGCTGCCCTTGCTCTTGGCTCGATCCGCTACCGTCGAAGCTGAACAAACAAGGCGTTGTGCACATTCGATGAAACAAAAATCAACACAAAAACTTCCTCGTCTAGCAATAGTATCGTGTAAGTTTCCTTAATGAAGATCAAGTGGCTGATCATATTAATCTTTAGATTAAATAAAAACTGTTTAGTAATACGTGTTTATCTATCTATCTATATATATATAAAGAAGGATGTTTGTGGGTCTGTGCGTCTGTGGGTCTGTGTGTGGGTCTGTGGATCTGTGTGTACGTTTTTTATACAAATCTACAGTTTTATTCCGATCTTGATAAAATTTCGCATACACGACCTTTAAAGCATGAGGAAGGTCACTGTCTACCTCAGATTTCGGAAAAATAATAAATATCGATAAAAAATCGATATTCATGGTTATGGCAAGGCATATTAATGAGAAATATCTCATGACCAACAATGCAAGGCAAAGTTGGTACAACAATAGGTATCAACAATGGTATCAGCACGCAATTCACAAACACACTGCATGAACCAACAATATATATCTCATGACTAACAATGAAAGGAAAAGTTTGTGCAAGTGTAATTATCCCGGGCAACGCCGGGTACCTCTTCTAGTATATTATACAGATTGAAAATGTACGGTAAAATCGAAACCAGTAAAATTCGAAATCCACAAAATTCCATCGCTGACAGCCTACAGATATTTTTGAATACTTTCACTTTAATAATTTGACTGAGTGGCCTTATTTTAAAAGGTACTTTAATTGTGAGGCTATTTAAATTAATTTTTCCTGAATTTGTCGATGGTAATGGATTCACTTCACACGACCGCATTGTTCATAATACAATGACGTTCAGACCAGACCGAGGCCGAAAGTCTGCATTCTCTGGTCGAATTCGGTCGGACTCCTTTAGACACGCCTTCGACAATCGACAATCGAAACAGCACAAGGGAAAAAAGAAACAACCAGCCCGGAAGCAATGCTTTCACGCCATACACGTCCAGAAAGCAACCAGGGGAAGTACAATGAACTAGGCAAGAAGCCAGATGAAATCTAATTAAGTCATCCTGAGGATAAAAAGGAGTTCTTTCCTATAAGAACGGAAAAGCAGATTGTTGATTGACAAGCGACACATAGGAGCTAGGAGATCCTGTATTCTGGAAAGATGGCCTTTTGGATGTCGTCGAAGTTGACATCCAGGATGCGACGAGGCCTGCGATGCCTGAGGGCACTTTTAAAGGTGAGTGGGTGATCCAGAATACCTGCAGCCAGTGGATTGGGATTGTCCTTCATCTTTGGAAGCAGCGACTCCTGGACGTGGTTCCCGATGGGAGGTATATCGAAATTGTCAGCTATAGAAATGTTTGTTGCAACTCTCCTGTCAATTTGGGCAATGGTCCTCAGGGTAACGTTTTGGAAGTTTTTGGATATCCTTCCATCTGGGTTAACATTATCGTCTTGCATATAAATACTTTGCAGTCCACTCCAAGCGCGCTGTTTCGCCCCAGAAGAGCTACCAGACTACTTTGCCTTCTTTGCCTTGTTGATGGCGTAGGAGACGTGGTCACTCCAATTTAGCTTAGCATCTATTAGCACAAGGTATTTGTAATGTTTTACCCATTCGAGCTCCTTACCAGAAAGGAAGAGAGGCTTCGGGGTTTTTGCAAGTTTCTTGGTAATGAACATGGCCTTACATTTTTCAACGTTTAGATTTAGTCTCCATTTAGCAAACCATTTCTCGCAATGATGCAAAACATTTTGTAACCGAGATATGACGAAAGCGGGATTGCGATCAATAGTCATAATGTACGCGTCATCAGCAAACAGATATAGCTTGCACTTAATAAAAATTGGGAAGTCATGAATGAAAAAGTTGAACAGTGCAGGGCCCAGACTAGCCTTGGAGTAATCAGCATTGACGTCGCAAGGATTAGACATAGATCAACCAACCTTGACACGAAAAGTCCTGTTGGCAGAAAGGAACTAATCAAAGCAATAAGATCGCCAGGAACACCACAAGTAATCATCTTGTATATAAGGTCGTTATGCCAAATTTAATCAAATGCTTTCTGGACATCCAAAATCAAAAGATTTAGACACACCTTTGATTTCAACGCGTCTTTGTAGGCATATATTCCATAGCACTCTGCAGAAAGAAAAAGAAAACTGACGCATGCGTAAATGAAAAAAAACCAACAACCTCATTCGACCTAATCAGAAACGGAGGGAAACGGAACATTACTTGATCCCGCCTATCCCTTAGTGAAATCGCAGCTAAGAAGAAACCGAACATACTTGAAATCCGATTTCCACTTTCGTGCACACTTTATGTGAAAGCTTGCTGTCTTCCACAGAAAACCACCGAAATGTGCGGATTTCCATTTTCGTATTAATCAATGGGTTGAAGTCGATATACAGATTATCTTGCTGTTCTATTTCATTATTGTATCATTGCAATCTGGTTCTAGCTTGACTAGTTTTTCTTGAACAAACAGGTTTATAGGCGAGGAGAAGGCCGCCATGTTTCAGAAATTCTACAATCGCTAAGCACTTATATTTATTACATATGCACCTGTTTCCTTTTTCTTTCGATCTAGCCAATCGGGTGCAATCTATTTCGCTCTCAATTCTGGGTAATTGTCTTCGCCAGATGGAGAATAATGGCTGCCGTAGCTGGTGCTTTCCGATATGTTTTTTTTTAAAGCATGAACTTATTAAGGTTTTAAAATATGGCCAATTACTTATTAAGTAGAAAAGATACAATAAAAAAAAATCAAAACGTGAGCATGACAGAAGTGGCCGATAGCGTATGTGGGAAACGCTATCCTGAACGAATATGGAACGAAGCTTTCTCCGCCGTGTAATGTACACAATCATTATTCCTATTCATTGAATTAATATGTAAATCTCCTTTTAATAATAATAATAATAATAATAATAATAATAATAATAATAATAATAATTGTAACAACGATAAGGGAGTACCTAATCAGATAATCTGAAGGGGAAAAGTCCCACGTTGTCCCCCAACAGGCAAACAGCCCAAAACGGGGTTAATGAAAAAAATAAAAAGTAAAAACATAAATAAAGTGATCAGATTAAAAAGAAAAGAAAGATTAATCAGAAAAAAGAGATACACAATTATCATTAAAAATATCAGTACTTAAAGGATTCATGTTAAAATTATGTATTAATTTATAAGCCGGATCTAGCCTATGAAGTTTCGTTCTCAGAGTACCCCCAAACACTAACGGTTGATATTTTCTTGTCCCTCTTGGAGCTCTAAATCCAATTAGTTCGAGTGACTGCGGGGAGTATAACTGTCCCCTAATAATCCTCCTCAGTGTATTATGGAGTACTCTGTTAATAATATGTAACAAATCAAAAAGTGGGGCCAGGGAGGCTTTGTCGGAAAGATGAAGAGCATTACAAATAAAAACGTTAAAATTATTAAGTTTGGCTTGAAGATGATCAAATAGTTGGGTTTGGCCAGAGTACCAAATCCAAACTGCATACAGAATTTTTGGTAAAACAGTAGACTTATATAATTGTACAAAAGTTCTTTGTTTCTTAAAGAAATTAACAAATCTTTTAATAATACCAAGGCGCTTACTTATTTCAGGTATTAACATTTCGACATGAGCAGTGAAAGTTAATTTCGTACTAAACATGACTCCTAGGTCTTTAATCGTAGATTGTCGCTGAATTATATTGTGAGATATTCTATACTGAAATTCAAAATTCACTACCTTCCTTGAATAAGTTAGACAAAAGGTTTTTGCAGCATTTAAAGAAAGTCCATTGTCTATGGCCCAGCGATGGACAGCTTCGAGCTGACGGGCTAAATTATTGCAATCATCCAAATTATAAACAACTGAAAACAACTTTAAATCATCCGCATATAGAAGGAAGTTTACATGTGTAGTATTAATGTAAAGAATAATATCGGCAATATATAAATTGAATAGAACAGGCCCAAGTGGAGATCCCTGAGGGACCCCACTTCTAATTCTACCAATTGCCTTAGACCCGCTGGAATCCTTAACAACAAAACTTATGGCGGTGAGTAGAGATGTAAACCAATTCAGTATATTCTCAACTAAACCGACTTTATTAAGTTTGTAAAGTAGGAGATTGATATTTATGCTATCAAAAGCCTTACTGAAGTCAAGGTAGAGCGTATCAACTTGATTCCTTTGATCTAAATTAAATATAAGGTAATGTAGAAAACAAGCCAAATTAGTTTCAGTAGATCGAAATTTTCTGAACCCATGTTGTTCTTGGAGCAGGTATGGATCAATAAAAGACGATAGATGATTCGCTACATACGTTTCCATCAGCTTGGCCGGGAACGGGACTATTGTTATGGGCCTAAAATCGCTAGGAACAGAAGGTCTTTTCACTTTAGGTATAGGCACTATGTTGACTATAATAATAATAATAATAATAATAAAAATAATACTATTACTAATAATAATAATTGAATAATTGTAACAACAACAGGGAATAACCCACCAGATAAACCGGAGGGTGAACCAAACCGAGGTTAAAGCCCCTTGTTGCCCCCCCCCCCAACAGGCCAAAGCCCAAAACGGGGTTAATGTAAAATACATATAAAGTTAAATAATATACGAAATGAAATCGAGGCAAAGAACAGCCGAATCAAATGAGAAAAAAAGACAAAAACAGTCTTAAATATAAATAATTAAGTAAAATAGAAGTCAGCAAATTAAGTTCTGATGAATATGAAGAATTGACGAATTTGAAGAATCACAGATGTTAATGTTAAAATTGATAGGAAAGTTGAAAGGAAGTTGATGAAATCACAAATGCTAATGTTGAAATGTAGAAAATTGTTGACAAAAGTTGGAAGATGAACATAAAGCACAGAGACATGGAGAAACGATATCTTGGAGATGTGGTGATGATCAAGTTTGTAGGTGATGATCAGTTCAAACAAATAGGGATTTCAATGTAAATAACGCTTTCAAATTCGTCAAATCTTCATATTCATGATAACTTAATTTGGTGATTTTTATTTTGTTTTAGGTATTTAATTATTTATATCATTATTAAAAGGCAATTTATATATTAATTCAATGATTACAAATTACTCCTTCCCTCATATAATAATGTTATTCATATTTAGCCAGAGATCTCGCATCCACCATCTTGGTATTCTGCGAGGTTTAAACAAAATATGTGAGGCTAACATTATTAAAAAATCACGCCGTCTTTTCCCTCGCCTTAGGAGAGCAGCAATTGTTTGAAGATCGGTTTCTTCAGACGCCATGTTTTTCAAATGCCATCATGGCATTCTTACTCCAGGACGCGATCAATCATATCAGATCAGAGTCAGAAAATATCTGAGTCAGAGAATAAATAATTAATAATTATTTTGGAGGTATTACTCAGTTTTTACCCCTTTGGTCGAAGCCTTTGTTGATATTTTTAATTAAAGTTCAAGGTATAATATCTGGACAAGGATGGTGGCTTTAGTGAAACATGTCGCGCTTTTCAGGCGACTTTACAACACGTAGCCTGCACATTCCAGGCTCTATGCTTCGGCAATTTTGGCTTTTTCCAGTTAAGCAATTCAAAAATAGCCCATCAACCTTCTCTGAAAGAAGTACCGGTTTCTTCTTGGACAACAGCAGAGTTATAGAAATTTTTATGATAGTTGTCTTTTTTAAGAGTGATGTTTTTTATTTCTTTTATTTGCTCTTATTAACGAGACCGTCGTTTTAAAATTCTTCATTGGAGTGATTAGCATTCTAATATAAATTTCTATTGGTTTCGTTTTAAATATTTCTTTTTTAGTGTTGAAATTTTTATTCTATTAAATTTCCATTTTTATTTTTTCTGCTTTGTTCATGTTCTTCTTTTTGATACAAGTCAAGTTTTATTCGTTTATTTAATATTGAAATTCGATGTTACAAAATTTTATAATATTCAATGCTAATATACTGTATATCATGAAATTTATTAAATACATAGAAAAATTGATAACGATAAGCTTCTTTATAGGAAATAAAATAAAGAAAGTCGTGAATATAAAATAAAAAAAGCAAATACCATAATCTTATAAACATAAACTTTTCATCCATAGATTCTTTAACAAGTTTTTTAATAACATTTTTAGCTTTTATTCATTGAAGAGGTTAATATTGCGCTTTTCGGAGATTCTTAGAAATCAAATGGGGGCTTTTGGCTATTTCATGAATAGCTGAAGAAGAAATAAGACCATTTAAACACAAACGTCAGGAACACAGGCAGAGAAATACATTTTTTTTTCAATAGCATATCTAAAACTCGTACTTTCTCAACTCCTCAGTGTCAGTAATTTTTGTTCCCTAGGGGGAGAATGGAAAATGTTTCTTTCCGAGTGCTTTAAAGCTCTGGATATGGCACGCAAAGAAAGCCATTGGATATAAAAAAAATTGGCGAATGAATTATAAAAGCTTCCTGTGGTGAAATATTTTTTTCTGAACACGGGATGCGGATCAAAAAAAGATTTTCTAAGATACATTTTGTTTCAGAAAGCTTTTTATTTTTAAGAGCAGTATGTTATTTTATAAATATTTATAATAACAATCTTCTTTTTTCCAAATCTTATTTATTGTTTCCATGAAAAATAATTTAAAAAGCTTCATCCTGTAAGAGTATGGAAAAATATTTAGGAAAAAAAAATTTGTAGCTTTACATGGCATAAAGGAGATGTCTTATCTCAAGAAAGTTATCCAAGATGTAAGACTTCTTTACATTTAGAATAAAACTATGACATCTGACTTAGCGTATCTTATTTGTCGTTAGCCACCTTTTGACTTCTTTGTCGTTTCGAATCGATTTCAGATTGCTAAAAAAACGCGATAAAAGTTTTTGTTTCTTATCGAAAAAAAATTCGAATAAAATGGTAGTCCAATAAAATATTAATATTTTATTGCTATGAACCAAGATTAAACAACCGATTTCATGAATAAACTAAATTTATTCTATTCCTTTAGGCAATGAATACACGATAAATCTTTGTTGCATTTATCAGATACTTCAGTTCGATGTGAATGCCTCTCCCATGTGGAATTAAGTCAAATCTAGTAAATGTACTTTATTAGGGTCAAATTGTCAACTGCCTACGCTCGAATCGTAATGCACAGCATTCAAGAGATCAATTTCATTTTTAACCTTGACGTTCATACGGCGATTCGTTCTTGGCTTTATTTTGTGAGAAGGATGACAAAAGAAAAACTTTGGAAGCTTAGGAGAGCTTTTAGACAAATTTCCTTTCAGGATAAAGATGCAATTGTGTCTGACTGTTCTGTTAAGAATTTTTTTTACTTAACCGAATTTTTTTCCCCTTTCCCTCCCGAGCACATTGATTTTCTCTGCCATTTTTCAAGCAGCGAGTTTCCTTTTCACACACCTACCTCTTTAGAAGTGTCCCAGCTTTTTTTCATTTTCCCTTATGAAAATCCTTTGAAATTGACGCCGCATTTGCATCGGAGCCTGAAATTGAATCAGCTTTACTGTACGTCTTGCTTTTCTTGGAGGGGCTCGACCACAGAGTAAAGTCTTCGGAATTAAAGAGAAAATCATTTGTGACATCCTCTATCACACTTTGACTAAGTGCTGGGATTCAGATTCTCGCTCTCCCTCTACCCTCTTTTTTTTAATTTATTTTGCTTCGTAAATTTACGAAAAAGTGATCAGCTCTTTACAGGAAGTAGCGAAAGTAGCGTTATCCGTGCTAAATAAATGAATGGAAAAACGAATCTCATTAACCTTTAATATTTAATTAAGCAGTTTATTTTTTACACTACAATGCTTACAGTATAATTAATTTATTTCCATTGTTTTTTAAAATTATTTTCTAAATACTTTCTTTATCAATATTCTGTGTTGCAGCAAAGAACTAATAACTGCTGAGATATGAATATCATTTTCTGAGAAATGATGTCTTGGGACAGTGTAAATAAAGATCCAACTTATTCAAAATTTTTAAATTTACATGTATACTCTGGTCATTGAATTAGAAATATCTGTAAAAAGTTTTTAAAAAATGCTTTGAAACTGCGGACAATATAGCTATAAAAGGAAGAATAACACCATAAGCACAAATCCACAAAGAATTATTTTAATGTACATCCGAATCATTAAAATACAGTTATTCTTTGCGGATTTGTGGTTGATAGTGTTATTCTTCCTTTTGGAAATTAACTGTTTAATATTTTATTGGACCCTCTTGGCCCGAAAATTACGGGATGTTAGCAGTTTGGCATAGAGTCAATAAAGTGTTGAAGAACATGTAAGTTAATGGAAGAACTGGCTTTCACAAGACATTACCTTAGTTTTCGCAGATTTGATGGAAGAGGACCTTGCTACCGGATATGTCGTTCCAACAGGTCCCAAGCATTATCTCTGCCTTGGGTGGATCAGGTTAAATGAACCAAATCATCTTTGTGCTAGCAAAACCCACTAATATGCGTATTGTCGTCTATGAAGAAGCTATCACATACATGTTAAAGTTGCAGGATGAAGTTGGTCGACAACAGTATTCCGGCATTACGTGGAATGTACCGACCTACTCGGCTTATTGAGGATAGCCTACTCGGCGTATTTGTTCAGGTTGGAAGTGGTTGTTCCTTACTGTTAGGCACTTCTGTGTAAGTCTAACCCCCGTGTTCAGAATGAGCGCTCATGCTCTTGCTCTCACTCAAACCATTGTTGAGAACGAATTCAACAATATGAAATACGGATTCAACAATGGTCCTGAGTAAGAGCAAGAGCGCTCATTCTGAATACCGGCCTTAGTTCCTTGTTCGAAAGAATTATTTTTATTACCGCTTATTGTTGGGATCACCCAATGCTTGGTCATTGAATATTGTGTAAGGTCAAATAACCTTATCCAAACATATACATATTATTGCTGTACACTAGTGAACTTGCTAATCCTGTAGTCTGTAAACGATATGTCATCTGTGGATGCTTATATTTATTTCCCTATATTGACTTATTAGATTTAGCAGACTTCTAAGAATGATCGCTTGATCCGTACGTTTATACAGCCGGCCGGCCGCCGTTTGCACTATAACTTGCAAACGGATTAACATTTCCAAATTCTGTTTTCAGAATTATGACCATCAAGGTCTTAACTCGGCTGTATCAACTTTTCAGGATTTTTCGTGGACCCCTTCAAGACGATTGCACAAGCTAAAACACTGACCATAAAAAATACCAAGGTAATAGCACAGAATAAAGAATACCAAGGTTAATAGCACTGTTATTCTGTGGTAATAGCATGTCATATAACAAACGATTCGTCAAGAATGAGTATATTGTTACTTTATTTTTTAAGCATTGTTGACATGGGCACGCGCACTTGACCATCGCTTTGTCGAAGCTAAAGCTCCTTTTTGGAATGTTCCAAGATTTACTTTATTAAAATAATTAGCATTAAATAAATTTTATTTAATTTGTTCTTTCTTGTCTGTCATTTTCTTCTTTTACCGAACCGGAGCTGGAGACCTCTTGTAATAGACCTCATATTCCGAGGTCCACGAGGTTACGCAAGCCTTCAGACCACGGCAAAGTAAATCTTATTTTGAACGGGTAGTTAATAGAATAAGTGTTTTGTATGGAGTTTATTTGCATGATACAGAAACTTGGACACTTAGGAAGACTGACGAAAAGAAGCTGGAAGCATTTGAAATGTGGACTTGGAGAAGAATGACACGGAAAAAATGGATGCTTTGGGAAGCATAGGAGAAGACAGATAACTCTTGCGGGGAATCAGGAAGAGACAAAGTAACGGGGTCGGTCATACGTATGAGATAGTGGAATTATAAAGGTCGCGCTTGAAGGTACAGTGGAGTTATAAAGGTCGCGCTTGAAGGGAAACTCTCCAGAGGAAGGAGAAGAAGAATTAAACTGTTGGAGTGTTTGAAATCAGGCTTGAAATCGCTTGCACAGGAGAGGGATGGATGGAGAAAGAGGTTTTAAGTCTGGACCTGTAGAAGAACAGAACACTCTTGAAAATGGTCTTAGTAGTAAGCGTATGTCGAATGTGCAGGAATCTACGTAGAAGACAGCAATTCTACGTGCATGGTTACTTCATATGAGGAAAGAATGAACGTATTTATTAGGAGCTTTAGCATAAAAGCTGGAGTTAAGGAGTTAAGATAAGGAGTTAAGATATATCACACAACTTATAAGAATGCGCCCTTGGTCTGTACGTTTATCCGGCCGTCCGTCCGCCGTATGCACGATAACTTGAAAACGGATTAACTTTTCAAATTCTGTTTTCAGAAATATGACCATCAAAGTCTTAGCTCGGCCGTATCAACTTTTCAGAATTTTTCGTGGACCCCTTCAAGTCGAATTCACGTGCTAAAACAGTGAGTGTAAAGAATTCAAAGATACTGGCATGTCATATAACAATCGATTTGTCAAGAAGGAATACATTGTTACTTTCTGTTCATCTTTTAAGCATTACTGACATCGGCGCGCGCACGTGAAATCGCTTTGTCGACACACGATTGCTCAATTTTTATAATGTCAGTCCTTCCCCTTCATAATTTCTACATTTTTTGAGATAGAAGATTGAAATTCGGAATGTAGTTTACTATGGGCATGTCCATCTGCACTATTTAGTTTGGTTTTGATTGGTACACTGGGGTCGGAATTACGGGAGTGGGATTCAGAGAGGACAAAATTATGTGCTATTTAGGTACGGAAAGACGTGAAATTCAGTATCCAGATTCCTCTAGGCAAGATCTACATTACAATGAAGTTTAGGCCCAGTTGTTCCATTGGGGTCGGATTTGCGGGAGTGGCAGTCACTTGGTCTTTAGAACTATGGCAACATAAGGCATATAGTATATCATACGTTCGGAAATGATGAGAAAGGAAAGAAAATACGAGCTTTTTTACATTTTCTACATATTATGTTCGAGAAAATTAATATTTTGATTAAAAAACTTGGGAAGAGGTAAAAAGTGCAGATAAAAGGGTAAAAATAGACCGCAGGATCTGCTACTTGCCTTACCCTACTGGGGGGGGGGGGGGGGGGG
>JAHWFO010037920.1:440411-487287 GCA_023313115.1 Rhysida immarginata | reverse complement strand
TTTTTTTTTTGTTTTTGTAAACAACCTACATTTCTTAATTTCGCCAGTCTTGATTGTGCTGTTTTAATATTATTAATATAAGAATTAATGATTCTTAGTTTTACCTCAGCCTAATCATTGTTTATCTATTTTTCGCAAAATCAAATGTTCCATATCGTATAGGTTGTATATTGCAGGGAAGCCAGTTTCAACGAGGCGGAGCTTAATGAAACTGAACGCTGTTGACGCATAAACGCCCTAATTATGGTCTACGCGCCATTTACTAGTACGATAAATGACTTATTAACATCTACGCTAATTAAATTATTTATTAATAGATATAAACTAGTTTATATATAATTCAATATATTATTCTCATTTACTTTGATTGTCGATCCATTTAAGAAGAAAATCGGCGATTGGATAGATATTAATTACTGATGAAGTGAAAATTTATTGAGTTAATTTATTATAATAAACACATTAAGAAAGATTTAATTATTAAGAAGTTATTCTCATTTACTTTAATTAATAGTTCAATGGGATAAAGGTATGAAATATACATGGAAAGTCGAAAAGTTTGAAATATATATTTTATCTTCGTAAATTGTTCTTAAAGCGTTCAAAATATCATCTTACGTTATTTCACTTTTGCAACTAAGTCTTTAAAGCGAGAGAAAACCGTATAAATGTGTCTGAACTATATGCTTTAATATTTTGAAATGCACTGCATATTGAGATCGCTACGCTGCTCTCATGTGGTCAGTTGTGTAGAAACCAAAGGATCGAAGCCCCACAAAAAAGGCTTTTAAAATGTAACGTTTTGTGCAGAAATATATGAACTTAATGAACAATGCGTATTTTGCAATTTATTTCGATTCTTAAAGGTTTGGTGCTGTGTTTTAATCTCATTTGTAAGATTCTTTTAAGATGATTAAAAAAACCTCCTAAGCCGGCAGGAAATTATCAATTAATTAAAGAATGAAAAAAAAATTGCAAATGTTTATGTAGAATGCTTAAGACAAAACTTCTTCGTATTAAATATAAAATTTATTCAATTTACTAAATTGCTTTTAGAATAAAACTTACGAAGTGAAATAAAACTTTTTTTATATATTCTTCTGATTACAAAATATTTATTGTTAAAACATCTGGGGTAAATGATAAATCTTTTAAATGCCATTTTTCCTTTACGATTTTAAAAAAGATTGAAACTCATGCATAATTAAAAATTCATAATGTATTTTGCCAAGTACAGTGTTTGATCTATGGGTTGATCTTCTTGAAACATGTGCCAGAAAAGACGAACTTTAATAGAAAAGATCATAATTAATAAGAGCGAAGCACATCTACTCTAATCCTAATAAAAAATTAATTCTTAAATTAACTGTAATGAGAAAGAAAAAGTTTCATTTTATTGCCTTTTATCCTTTTAAAGTTTGTCTTCACGTTTTTCACGTTTTCAATTAAGGAAATTGTTGGTAATGATCGTATAGTACAATTCCCATAATTTGAATCATTCTAAGCAAGGAAATTTTCTTTATAAAATATTCTTTCCGAGCAATAAAAATTTCTTGAGACTTTCAACCTACCGTTATTACACTTCTTTTATTAGAATTTAAAATATTTCTCAGGAAAAGCTTCTTACATCCTGATGAGATGGGTCGTCCATTCATCAGCATCAAAGTTGCTGCATTCATGCAACTTTGAAACAAATTTAAAACTTGAAAGATTCCGTTATTATTGTTATTAATAATTATAAGCTACTGATGGTAGTCAGAGAAAGCTATTTAACCAATCGAATGAAATAATTTCCTCATGAGGCGGATGAGATATAGATTTCGTTATGCATTTAAAATGAGCATTATTTATAAATCACGTGATGTCTGAAAGCTAATGTATTGCTTTTATAATAGCTTATTCATTATTATTAGCAATTTTTAATCAAAACCGGCGATTTGCATCTTAATTTTTCATGAAGTCGTAGAGCGTGAAACATGCTTTCGGATGACGATGGAGTTTTAAGTTCATCCTTTTGATTCTGGTGTAATCTTCTGATGTCGATGTTAATTAAAACAAATCTCCTTCATTAAGTCTTCAATGATACCATGGTTTATCTGAGAATTCAAGGATTTAATAATAAATGCAGTAATATGCCGCAAGATGTAATTAAATAAAATTGAGGGAGTAGTTGTTAGTGTATCTAATGGCACGATATTGTAGTCGCTTAATAATTACCTTAATTGCACATCATCCTCTGGTTGACGTTCAGAAGTTCAGGAAAAATTCAAAGGTCATGCGAAGTCGATAATTTTATTAACGTCTTTGTGAACGAAAACAAAGTTCGAAATTTGTAAAGGTTGATTCTAGGTTTTACCTTATTATATAAAGAAAAAAACACCCAGAGGGGAGGAGGGTAAAATTTCTATTTCAAAATTAAAACTCCATTCTTTAATATGTTTATATTATTGCAGTATATTATTTGATAAATTTCCATGCTTTAATATGTTTATATTATTGCAGTATAATATTTTTATGCTTTTTCACCAAAATCAACGAATGAAAAGTTGATTTTTATGTCAACAACTTTCGAACTATAATGCATGACATTCAATGTAAGTTTAAAAGCATAAACGCTTTAAAAATAGTTGTTTAATAAAATAAAAAAATATTGTAAACTTGAAATAGTATGCAACGAATGAAAAGTTTGATTTTGATTTTGTTTGTTTGAATCAAAGTAATAGTTATAGGGATCCATTTTTTTGATTCAATACAGGCTCTTCGATAATTCGAACTGTTACCTAGATATCGATTTTAACACTGCGGCGAAAGAGAATAGAACGTTAGCACTCGTAATACGAGTTACAAAAATAATTTATATAAACAATCTCTGACCCAGATTATTTATACCAGAATGAATTAAGCATTTACTTTTAAGAAACAATTCTGATTACGATACGCCAAAAAAACTTTAGAGACACTTTCAACGATTTTCATAAACATTCCAAGAAGGCTTACATACATTGATGTCATATAAAGCAAGCCGTAGCCCACGAGAAAGACAGGCCGGGGCTCTAAAAAGTTACATGACCGAAGTAGATCGAGCAACAATCCACTCTTCATTGTTTCCATCTTGGATTTCAACAATCAGCGTTTTTTCGTTTGTTGGAAACAATGAAGATTGGATTGTTGCTCGATCTACTTTGGTCATGTGACTTTTTAGCGCTCTGGCCTGTCTTTCTAGTTGGCTTTGAGCAAGCTTAAAAAACTCTTTTGAAAAAAATAAGCAACCATGAAGACGAAATATTTTCTTCTAAATAATTTTTGCATTAGATTTCATATCTTAGTCTTTAATTTTTCCGGATGTTTAATATCTTCGGCAGCGTAATTATAAACGAAAACTGTAAATTTTAAATAAGAAAAGATTTGTGCATAGACATATAACGTATCATAAAAAAGGAATTTAATTATTTATAAAACAAAAAGAAGGGGCTATTTTTTGCGAGGCACACAAAAGGTTAATAGAGACCTGTCTGATGTCTGTAACCTAGTCGAAAAGACCCATACAACAGTACAAATGAAAAAAACAACAACGAAAGTATGAATTTAAACAATAAGATTTACAAAAAACTATTACGATGAAAATATAAGGAGTTCATATAGGTCAAATAACTAACAATTAATTGTTTGCTATAATAACGTTTTCGTAGTTGCACTTTTGATACCCTCATCTTTCACAATAACCTATAAACTCCATAAATTATTCATCAACAAAGTGTTATCAATGTAAAAGAGCATAAACACGCAGATACACACATATCTGCATACTCAATTGCTTCAAGAAGTTTCATTACAAGAAGAAATAAAAATTTCAAACTTTAATCAAAACTTTATTGTATTTCTGTTGTTTATCTACGGGTGTCCTAAAAAGGACTGACGGTTTTTAAATGGAATAGCCGGCAAACTGTGATTAAAGCTTTTCTTGCAAGAGATTAATGTGCGAGGTCAGGAATTTATTCTAGTACGTTTCCTTATGTTTTGCGGACCGATCTTTTCGTCATGGCCGACCGCGCCAAATATGATTAAGCAGTTTACCAGAAATTTATACGAACCTGTAGTGTTGCGATATCGTTTTTTCCAATGAGACACGCTTCCAGTTGGCTAGCTATGTCAATCGTCAAAATTTTCAGATTTGGTGCAACGAGAAGCATGAAATGGTCTTTGTCAAGCCTCTTCATTCATTAAAGGTCATTGTTTTCGTATGGTTTGTGTGCTAATGGCATCTTGGGTCCGTATTTTTTGATCACAGAGTGAATTCAGCACACTATATGGAGTTCTTGATATGTATCGGAAGGTGCTCCTAGTGGAAAATAGTTAAATTATAATGTTTTATTTACACTAAAAAGTTGAATTTCTTATATTATTTTAATTCATTTATTTTGTCTCTTTTAAGAAGGATCTTTCTATTAGTATACACTATAGAAATGTTATAGCTATAATAGTGAATAGTACTGTGAGGGAAGTAAAATTATTTTGGGTAGAAGTAATTAATGTTTGTACCTTTTGTATCAGGGCTTTTTAAAATATGAGGTAATATTATTGTATCCCGAATCAATTAGAGCTATTGTTAGGTTAGGTTAGGTTAGGTTAGGTTAGGTTAGGTTAGGTTAGGTTAATGATGCCTACTACGAACACTGGATCTAAATCACATAATTTCAACAACATGGAGCGTCTCCACATTCAACAGGCGACGTCCGGACTTGCTCAAAAGTCACTATGACAATCGTGTCATCGCAAGAGGTTTCCCGAAGGACTTTAGCGAAGGACTTGCTTGGCAACCAAAGTCTAACTTATCCCTACTCGACTTCTTATGGAGCTAAGTTAAAGAAAGTCTACAGAGATCGACCAAAAACCACAGAAGAGCTGAAAACAACGTTAACATAGACCCATTCAAGCGGATTATGGAGAACTTCGAGCAGAGACTTCGTTTCGTAATCTCATCAAATGGCAAACATTTGAGATGCCCATCTTTTATTTTCATGTGTAAATCTTTTTCCGTTAAAACGATATTCCATTTTTCCTAATGAGAACTCTGTGAAGCACCGTGTATATAAATCGTATAAGATTTTTTTTTTAAATTTTTCTCTAGGGTTCTTAATTTTGAAATGGGCCTCTGTTTACCAACTCCTGCTTTAAAATAAAAGAAAAAAATAAAAAAAATTTAATAGATAATGTCAAACAGACCATTTTAAATTCATTCGGTACACACAATTTCATAAAGACATCAAGGGTATTATGGTGAAGCCTTTTGAACAATGTCTTGAAAGATGCAAAGTCTCGAAATGAAGAAAAATATCATTTTTTTATGTTCAATAAGTGATTTTAAAAACGTTCGTTCCGAAATCTTTCACCTTTATTAAAATCGAAAGACAATATCGCTGAGAGACATTAAAATCTTTCATTACTTTACTTTGCTCTTTTTTGTTTTGTCTTCTAAAGAAATGCGAACGCATTTTTTTAACATTCGTTTGGAATTTTTAATTCATTGAAGCAATTTCTCTAGCTACTATCTCATTTCTGTAGAATTCTCCTTGTTACGAACTTCACGGAACAACTTCCCTCATCCATTGATTATTCAGTTTCCCATGAACGAAATTTCATAATATGAATTCGAATGGTAATAAATAATTACATAATCCGTCTATTATCTGACATAAGATGTGGAAGCATCTCTAAAGGTGAAAGATATTTCGAATTCTTTTCCTTCGGTCGGCGAATGGCTTCGTAAATGTTTATTTTTTTCTCTTCCTTCAACAAAGGCGATAGACGGCGCAGCGAAGTAGGGCGGCAAATATTTGCGGCATTCCCGCACTTCAATTATGCAGAAAATGCAGCGATAAATCCAATCAATGGACGAATGGAATTTCCTTTCCCTCAAAGCTCATTCGATGTTCCTTCTTCGCCTGTAAAACAACAACAAGCGAGAAAAAAAACACTTCATCAAACTTGGATGGGGGAAAAAAAGGTCAAGATATATCAAATTACATAGAAGTAAAAATAAATTTCACTGCCTTGGAGGCTTGTGAATTGAAAACAATCCATCGGTTTTCTTAAAAAGTTAAGCTTATTGGAAGCTAGGCTTTACATGCGTTGATTTGTATCTGACAGAAAATAAATGCAACTTCAGAATTTTATGTCCGTGATCGTTTTAAAGGCAAACTTGTTGGTAAATGGGTCGTTGGTTGCAAACAAAAGCTCAGCGGAAAACTTTGCTCATTTTTGGTGATTTATGAAACAGATCATTGGTGAAAGGTTCCATGCTAGAGATTCATTTTCAGTGAAATATCCTCTTGCTCAATGAAATTTCATTAACGTTTATATTTTATAAACTGATAAATTTTATTAGGCTTCATAAATATCATCGTTTTAATAAATTGCGCATGATCCATTCACATGTAGAGTTTAAGTCTATTTTTAATGGGCCCATTTTTCCCCATTGTTTTCATGTGTGGCCAAATTAAAAAGGCCCAAGGCAACCTCATTACAATTACCAATTATCATTACCAAATAAAACTTTGAAAATCGTGTAAGACCAACTACCAAAGCTTAATACAGTAGAACCACGTTATTACGAATGCAGGTTAATGCGAATTATTGCTTAATACGACCTGTGACAGTTTGAGTTTTAGATATTTTCGATAAGGAACTTTTTGCTTAGATTAATGCATGGAACCACACTATGTAATTATCATCCACCATTTACCGAACACCCTGTACATAATTTCATTTAAATATATTATTTATCTCTAAAAATAAGAAATCCTCTTCTGAAAATAAGTGCTCTGAATATAGGCTTTATTGTGAAACGACAAGAATTCTATTAAATTAGTAAAGATAGAGAAAAGAACATACAATGTTTTAAATAATTCTTCATTATTACTTTCAAAATTTGCATAGCAATAATCAAATATTATTACTTATATATATTTTAATGCTCATATATATCCATAACAAGTTTATCTCAACCATGATCACATCTCAATCATGTTACATGGTGTATTGTACTGATTAATATTAATTTGTCAACTGCATATTACTAAGAGAAGGATAACAGCAACAAGAATTTACAAGTTCGAACCATGTAAAAGATAAAATCATGTGACTTTTAATTAAATTTCATGTGCATATTCATGAATATTAATTGTTAGAATTGTCTTATTAACTGGAGAGTACTAGATGAATTAATAAATTATCTCATTATTAATAAGCAGCGTGAATTTGATTAAATAAAAATAATAATGAACAATTACTTACGGAATCGTTATTAGTTTTAAAACTTTTTATAGATTAAATGAATAATATGGACTGTGAAAATATGATATGTTTCGTCTTTAATATGAGCGTCATATTTCATCTTTAAAAGAGAACTAGCAAACAAGGACGAGGTTCTGTCTATAACAGCATACCTTGGGGGTTGTTTTTATCATTCTGAAGGAAACTGGAAGAAATTGCCTTACTTTTTTAAGATTAAACATAAAGGGAAAAAAATGCTCGTATTTGAAGTTCACATTTTTATTACTTAAAGAGATTAACTGATTTTATAACATTAAATGAGCTGACAATAGGAAACACGTTGAATGGAGATAATTAAAGAAATTTATTAAAAATTACCCTTAACGGTGCTATGAAGAATTTATCACTGCATTATCTCAGTTGAAGTTTGATTTTCCATAAACACGCAGTTATCTATGATAAATATAGTTTTCCGCTTACGATGGTCGGGGAAATTAGTTTTACTAAGATGACACTTATAAGGCTAACTTTTCTTATCTAGTGGAAAGAAGCGAGAGAAAGGTATCAGAATTATAAAGTCAAATGATAGGAAAGGAACTGCATTCTTAAGCTGATTTATAGAATTGCAGTGAAGGTGAGATAAAATAAGACTTTTAGCTACTGGAGGACCCAGAGAAGTTGTAAGAAATTGAAAATTATGGACTTTCTCTCTCATTCCGTATATCTTGTTTTATTTTTTTTAATAAGTGGAAAAGGTAAACTTCCAAAGCCATCGTTTGGTTTTCTTCAGCTTACTTGTCATGAAATATATTTCCATTTCGATGAAGTTCATTGAACCCACGATAAATGCTATAATGAGATTAGATAGAAGGCTTCACTCACCATCCTGAAAGCTGCGAAGAGCGAAACCGTTTGTGATGACAGTCAGAACTACAGTCTTTAAGTGAACTAGACCACTCAGAAGCGAAATCATTTTAAATTATGAACTATAACCTTTTTCATTTGGAATATAATGTCTCGCATATGAAAACTTTTTAATTCGGAACAAAAACTCCGCTTCTATTTTTAAATTAGATACTAGAAAAAAATTGTTTCATGAACTAATCGAAATTTGACTAACTCCTATTTTTGAGCGACTGACATTCGACCAGATAATCAGTAAGCTTAAACCAAGCAAACAGTTTAAAATTGCAGATCAACTAATGTCCTATTAATGAAACTGAATAATCACTATCTCATGAGCCCTTCATGAATTCTGAATTTGGATTAAGTTTGATCTTTTATTCTGTTAAAAGATCAAGAGAATGGCTCAATAAAATAAAATAAAAAATTAAGCTTAAAAAATCCGATTATGTCATGGAAACGAAACAAAAAATAAGTGAAACATAGTAAAGAAAATTCCACGATCTGGACTCGAACCAGGGACCTTCGAGTTATCGTCTCGATGACCACTAAGCTACCGTGGACATGGAAGGTGCCACTATCAAACATGTCATATGAGCATAGGCTCTTTGTTCGCAAGCCAGGACTATCTTTCTATTAAAGGCGAAGTAATATTAAATTATAACTGGATAATAGGCCTAGGAGAACTTTTTCACGCTTTACCTCCAGATATTAATAAATAAATAGTGAAAATAGACCTGGAAGCCTGTTTTTCAGTTATATAAAAAAGTAAAAAAAAATTTCCAAGAGTTTAATCTACAGGGTTAAATCTTCACATTTTGAATAAAAATTTATTCCATCTTCGTTGTTTTCTCAACAAGTTTTTGTTTCTAATGAGTAGGAAGTGTCCTTTGGGTTCTAAGAGTTGTCGTTCATTCTTTTGCTTTCCCCCTTTATAATCTGCGGCTCTCAGCGCAGAAATGCAACGATATCTTGATCCTTCCTTCGGTTGGCGCACTCCACAAGCACCTGTGTCCTCATTGACCGAATAATTTGACGAGGACCAAAGCCAATATGGGGAAACTTTTGGATTCCTCTCAACGAATGTAGTTCCTTCCTCTGAAAGCAACGAGCATTGTTTTTTTATTCATGAACCGGAAATAGCACGAGGAAATGAGACTGTGCTCCGTTTACTCAAGTAATGAACCTCCCCTTACCCTCGAGTGATGGCGACGTTGCTCATCCGACATTCCCCTTTAATAGTCATTCAATTGCGACTAATTTCTCATCCTACCCGGTATTGACAGGAGAAGTTAAACGATTGATTAATATTATTGTTATTTAAGCGCTATAAATTTTAATGAGTGATTGCATTGCTTTCATAATCTTCATTGGAAAGCTATATCTCAAAATCGATGGAATCAAGGTGAATTGTCACGAGGAAGTTAAATTTCAAGGTGAAATATTCCATGTCTCTTTTAATTATTATTATTATTTTTTTTTTTTTTATCAAATATGAGTTCAAGATTTTTATCTGACATCAAAAGATATCATGAGCAAAGTATTCTAAATTATAGAACTTAACTAAATAAATCGACTTAATTTTAACAACCTTATAAACGGGCAAAACTCCATGGAAATAATTCATGCAATTAAAGATACAAATCACGCAGCTTATTTTATTAAAAAGTGGCTTCAAGATTCAAATGCAAATCGTACTACAAAAAGATACACGTTTCAGCCTATTCATCCTAGGAATCACGAAGACTTTCAAAATTTCCTTAGAATGGAACAGCTTACCATAAAACATTCGACACACGCTCATTCAAATGATGGAACTGCGTCATCAAAAAAAAAAATGTAAAAAAATTCTCACCGTCGGATGTTTATTATGTCAACAAAAAAAATTGTGTAAAACTATTCAGTGCATCTCTTCATATTCTTTTATGCATGCGAAAGAATTAAGAAATTAAGAATAATATCATAGAAGTGTTTGCTTCACTTATTTTATCAAGCATTGATACATTATCTCTTTTAATATCATAAAATTAGAATATGCGTAAACAAATAAAACTCCTTGAATATCATATAAGCTGTCGAATAGTTCAACGCAAAAGCATATAAAAGGTTTGGAAATTCTTTTCTTTCTTTTCTGAATCTTTTTACGATATTAAATGTAAATGGCAGCATGAGGGAGAAAGAATTTTTCAAGCTGGATAGAAAATTATCATACATTAAGGTGAAGAATTCACTATCTAATGAGATTTTAATTATTCCACCAAAAACGGTTTAGAATATAAATTACATCATTATTTGGCTACAATGCATTCTTTTTCTTTTTACGGTTAACAAAATTCTTCCGTTATCTTCCTATTAACATGAGGGCGTGCGCGAATATCGAGGCGATTACGTCAACAAGAACATCGTTCGGGATTAGGCTTTATTATCATGCGAGAAAAATAAGTAAATATTCACCGAAAATTCGTTCGAAAATTCTAAGCTTAATTAAGGATTAAGTCTCACCTAGTTAGCCTTTTAGTACTTGCGTAATCAGAAATTGAAGCAGTTATGAAATATCTTAATTTTAAGCCAGTATTTGCAATGCCAGTTGTTGTATTAAAGACTTAATAAAGAGTGTATTAACAAAAAATTATCTTAATGTCCATTTTTTATGATTTTGAATGTTTTTTGATAGAAACAAATTAAGAATTTTCTTTTAATAAACAAGAATTGATGGTATCGGTGACACCAAATTTTGAATCGAATTTCTTTCGAAATCCATTTTTTTTTACCAAATTATGCCAGACATAAAAGAACGAAATCATGAACAATTTGTTTATGGCTTAGCATCTACTAACAACAAATCTTCGACAAATAAACAATTTCCTATTTAAGGTCGTATAGATGATACCGTATTCGTAATACATTTGATGGTGTATTCCAATCACCTTCGTGTTTGTATGATCTTTATAAAGTGAAAGAAAAAAATTCCCTAAGGATTATAGTTTTTAATGGCTATAAAGAATCCTATCCGAGTAAATTCAAGAATCTCTTATGCATCGCAATGAAGAATAAAACGTCTTAGGAATGGCCTCATAGTCCCATTCCCTTTCATGACATTGCACATTCTCGAGTGAAGGATACTCCCATTGTTGTATCAATCACTGACTTCAGGGGAGTGCTGTTCGATATTGTGCTGGGGGAGTAAACGACTCAGTTCTCCATCTTTCATCCGCGATTAACCTTACCACTAACCTCTAAATCGAACTCACTAAAGTTACCTTTTAAGCTTGAAATTAATAATTTTCAGCAGTTATTCAAAGAGCAGTTTCATAAGATTTTACAAATTGTTATATAATTATAATAGAGATATGTATAAATAGAGAAAAATAATAAAGAAAATTCCACGGCCTAAAATCGATCTAGGGACCTTCAAGTTACCGTCCCGATGTCATAAGCCAACGTGGACATGGAAGCTGTCGCTATCAAACATGTCTTATGAGCATAGGTTACAAAGCGGCTCCTTGTTTGCAGTTTTTCTCTATTTAATCATTAATATTCGGAGGTAAGGCATGAAAAAACCCTCTTAAGCGTGGTTCCCACATGCGTAAAAACAACGGCAGAAACCACAAAGAAAAATTTTATGATGTCACTTCCCGTTTTCGTCTCTTCTGCCCGAATGAAAATTTCTGCTTTTTAGAGTTGGGTTGAGTTCAACTTTTGTGGTACAAGCAGGGCAGAAACGATTGCTCAGCCAATAGAAAATGATCTCTGCGGTGACGTCACAGTGACGTCCTCTCTCTCTCACACAAAATAAAAATGTCGGACACTCAGCTCACAAAGGTGAAGAGGCCGAGAAAGAAAATTGATATAGAAGCGCTAATAGAAGAGGTGCGAAATATATATTTATTAATTAATTAATCAAATTAAATTGAATAAACAACAATTGAATGCAAAAATTCGATGTGATGATTGATGAGGATTGAACGAACTGTGTACGTACAGTGTGCAGTCGAAGCCGACCGTTTAGATCGATCGACGGCTTCAGTGCAGTACATTTGTGTTGGGCAAAACTTCTGCTATCTTATTCTTTTGAGTTTCTGCCATGTGGGACACCTGCAGGAGCAGAAAGTAAAAAGGCAGAAAAAAATACGCCCTGGTTTCTGCTCTCTTGTTTTCTGCCAGTGGGAACCAAGCTTTAGACCCATTTACCAGTTATACACGGTGACCCAAAAAAACGGGAACTTTTTAACAATCCATTAAACAAGAGTGATGGAAGAAAAACATTTTATTCACAGTAACTGAAACCTGTATACTTGCCATTTACGAAACGTTAATGGAATTTATCATTTTTTATGGTGTCCTCCTGTACGAATGCATTCTTGAAATCTGCTGTTGAGATTCCTCACTGACCCCTGCAAATCTCAGCTGGGATACTGTGAATTTCATCCTGTATTCTCTGTTTTAAAGGACAAGTACCACTAAAAATCACAATCTTTTTTATTTAAATTTTGTTAGTTCATGACGTTTATAGTTCACTTTCATTAATAATTTTCTATAAAAATCATCATATTCCTTAAAAATTTGCGATGAAAACGGCAAAATACGACAGTGAGCGAAAAACGGCGTCCGCCATGATTTTGTTAGCAAACTGGCGATGTGACGTCATCGGCCTGCTCCACAATTCAGTAGGAGACGTTAGAGAGCTCATCTAATTGCTTGTAATCTTCGATACCGTGATTTTTTTAAATAGACTCACAAGAAAGAGTTTCCAAATATTACCTTGGCCATTTTAATTTATTTAATGACCTCTGTGTAAAGGAATGTTTATTGAAATGTGTGTAGCTTAGGTTAGTAAAGTCACGACCTTTAAATGATCTTAAAAGACGTTAAATAATTTTAAAAAAGGAGACGTTATATGAATGACACTGAATGAATTTGGAAACTCTTCTTTCCAATTAGCACAGTTTTGCTCACGATTAACAAGACATCGATTTGACCATGCCTTATAAACTTCGTTCGGTGTTCGTGTGTAACAATTATGCTTCACCCTTTTCTGCTCAAGAAAAAAGCAGTGGATAGATTTTTTTCGGACAGATAAATGGAATCCCGGCAAAAGCAACAGGGTCTATTCTGTGTGAATATGAAGTCGATCCAATTATTTACCAAAGAAAAAATAGGAAAAGAAACTATTCAAAACCACCACTTTTATCAGATATGTGTAATCGTCCAAGCAAAAAAATAAAAAATAAATAAAAATATGTTGTACATGTCTTACATGTATCTATAATCGCTATCTAAAACTCGCTATAATCCAAATAAATAAATGAAAATACTGCCTGTTATTAGACAGTTTGCGATTTTTCGTACGAAAATCAAAAAGATACGAAAACGAAAAATTAATACGACATTTAAAAAAATTTTCATTTTCGTCACTTATGTAACGGAATTTTTTCAACATTTTCGTAGGGAATTTCGTGTACGACGAAACGAGTGCGCATTCATCTGCGCTTCAGCTCCCCGATTCATAATGGACGCCAAACTTTAGCTCCATCGAAGAAAAACTTTGGACGACAGTGCATTTCGACAGCACAAACAATCCTATTAAATAAACATGAATTACCAACTGCAGTAGCTTAAGCAAACTGTTGATAAAATGTCTATTCTAAAATGTTGATAACTAACTTTCGAATCGACTGGAAGAATCCACTTTGAACAGGGCCGAATGCTGCAAGGGAAACAAATTTCGTGAATGTGACCACAAATTTTTTCTCCACACTTTATGTGAATGTGACCACTCTCCGCGGGTTCGAGCGTGGATCACAGGAAGGCATTTCCTAGTCTGTCATTTGAAAAGATTAAGGCCGATGTGTTTTATGGTATACAGATTCGGCAGCTCGTTAAAAATGAACATTTCATCGGAACAAGGACAGAACTTGGTTGACATTCAAAAGCATTGTCAGAGACTTTCTTGGAAATATACGAGTACAGAAATACACCGATATTCTGCGGCAACTCTTGGAGAGCTTCAAAATGCTTGATTGCAACATGAGCATCAAATTGCATTTTTTACATAACCATCTTGCTAACTTCCCGAAAAATCTAGGTGTACTCAGTGATGAGCAGGGTGAGCGATTCCACTAAGACTTGAAGGTCATGGAAGCACGATATCAAGATAGATGGGATGTAAATACCGTATGATGACTGACTATTGTTGGAGAATCAAGCGAAAATGCCCACAGATTAAACTCTCCAGAAAAAGCTATAAGCGAAAATTTTTACCTTTAATATGTAAGTTTACCGTTTGTTAAAAAAACTTTAACTTATCGTAACTATATATAGCCTTTGTATGAATAAAACTATTCTTTGTGAACAGTATATTTGGTAAGTTTTCTCTTTATTTTCCTCTATATGCACATTTTGTATGACATTTGAGACAAAGAGAGGATATCCTGTAAGTTAAAAAGTTGATTTGACAGACAAAAACTGAGGTTATTTTTGGATTCAGAGGCCAAAATTTAGTCAAAAACAAGTCCAGATCTAAGACAGCGAAATTGCTGTTCCCCAGAGTGTTATTGTGTATATTTTAAAGTTCAGGTTTTTAATCTTTATTCTACTTCGTTCTTTGTGAAAAATTGGAATTCTTGGATTATCAATTTATCCAAAAAGGTATTTCATAATTGTTAACTTATCCAACCAGATACTTCGTATTTTAAGTATCAACTTAATTTAACCGCATTCCTGTTATTGTAGTTTTGCAACAACAGGTTTAACTAATTACGCACAACTTCCCGTCGTCGGACGGACTAGATAACGTAGAATTCAGGCTTCAAATTCTAGGGTATTACATAAATGTCTTAAGTTCCAACAAGGAAACTCGTTTAAAGCGAATCATTATTTAAAGGAAGAAATTTATATCAATTATTAAACTTCTATTCTCGTAATCTTTCTCAATGCTGTTCTGGTGAAACCCGTTTTACACGAGAGACTCATTCATTTCGATTATTTCCTCTTCATCAATTTAAATTTAAGGAGTCTTCGACTTTATCAACCTTTTAAGCGTAATATGAGACCGTTACGAGAATAATAGTTTCGGAGAAAATCTAAAGTTTTGTTTTCACTTAATGTATCGAGAAACAAGTGCAATCTTTTAATGTTCTAAAAAGTGAAAATATACATTCTTTATTGCTACTGAAACTTTAAAAATAAGTTTTGTTTTTGAAAAATAAATCATTTTATCAGCTGTGAGAGAAACTACAATTGCGGGTAATTTTCGAGCAGAACAGCAATATCTAATCCCATTGATTAGACTCACCTGAATGCAGCTTTAGAATAAATCATCAAAAAAAGTATAATAGTTACCGAATGCGCTCGTGAAGCTTTAAAAACATTTCTTCGCATCTTTAGACAAAGAATTTACAATTAAATTACTTGAATAATTAAATTACCGCAGGCCAGGTTGTTATGATGGCACAGTGGGAAGCACAAACCCAATTCTCCTAAGAGTTCCCCACAACGGGTGCTTTTAGCAGGGTCAGTGAGGAAGGCAAGCGTTTAATGCCACTCACAGTCCTTGTAATGGGCCAAAGGACACCGTCACCATTAATAATCCATAAGGAAGAAAAGTTAGAACACAAGGAAACATATAGCCTTTGTGTTTCGAGATCTCGTTTGCATTTGTTTCGCAGCTGGCGTTTCTGTCCAATCTTTCGATGTAAATTGTAATAAATGCCATGATTCCTGCTTGTATGACCTTTGATTTGCCTATGCTTATGAAGCAAATATTATCAGCGATCATTCAGAATGAAATTTCCGATATTTACACAGGAATCTATGACAGATTCATGATATTAACATACGTTTTCAATATACCTCCATACTGAATGCATCCATCTGATATTTAACCTTTTGAAATTTGCTTCCTCTCAAATAAATTTTCTTCAAAGATAAAAGTAATGATATTTAACAAATATCATTTTATCTATTTGATCATTTTCCCCTGCTCCATAATTTGCTCCAAACATTAAAAATCCCCAACTGAATGAGCGTTTTCACGAAAAATATTTACACATAATCAGACATGACGGGGAATAAATAAATAAGCTTAATTCAAAGTAAATATTAAACAAATTTTGCTTATCACTGACATCCAGTTAGGGATTTGGCATACTTTATATCTCCAGGGGTCTATTAAGTGCTTCATTATCCTAATATACCCCCCGACACTACTCTGCATGGATAATGAAATCTACTGAACTATTTTTAGGAAGCAATGCAGTTTTAGAATACTTAAAATAAATGTGGGTGCTGATGAATATTTTTGTTTCGTTACCAAGCACTCTGTTTTGATTCCAGGTTAAAATTTCTTCTCATCAATTGATTAGAACGTATTCTAGAAACATGGGCCTCCTGACATCAGATAGTGAAGATAGATATCCCTTAGAAACGAACATTCGGTATCGACAACATTAAATCTTTCTCTTTTATATATGCGAAGGTGTGAAACCGATTGAAATTCAAATGGTGTGTTACAATAGGAAAATTTGTGGAAGGACTTGCCTTTCCGATAAAAGTTCAGGACGAGGTGCTCAAATAGCCTCGCATCTACCGAAAGATATTTTAATTTATTGAAACCAAACATAGTAAAATGCATTGAAAATTTTACGTTAAATTAATAATTTCATAATCCATACATATTTATAAAATCATACATAACCCATTTGCAGTATGACGTGCATTAAATATGCTTCAAGCTCTCGCGAATTGATATAAATCTCATATTTATGAATACAATCACTGCTGAGGTGATGAAACTCTGAAAATTGTATTGCATTGCTATGTGAGTCGAACCGTAGAAATAATTATTACAAACGCTTGTTTTGACTCAGGGGACCACGAATGAATGTCACAAATCACTATGCTTTTGGAAAAAATCCCACTGGTATATCTTTGAAATGGTCGTGGAAGCACGCGCTTTCCATGTCTCGTCTTCCAGCTTCATAAAACATTGATAGTGTTACATCAACGAGACAGGCGTTTTCCATTAAAGATGAAATATTAAGAGAATGCATCGAAGTCATCCTTTTATTGAAAATCCTCGTTGACTGTGGCGGCAATACGAGCCCCGAACTATCGGTCGCTTTCCTTAGACGCCCCAAAGAGATTTTACAGCGACAGTTCCCTTGATACATTTGAATATTGCATTACTTTGCACCCGACAATCGAAGTAACTCCATTTCAATGAAGCATTATTTTTACACAGTGCTATGCGACATTTTCTTGATATTTTTTTAATATTAAAAAATGGTTATACTTGTCTGACCTGAAAGAACTTTTTTCAGGTTTACAAGAAAATTAATTCTATTTTGAATGGCTATTTTTAGAATAAACGTTGATCTCTTCTGGCTTATTGTTTATAATATTTTGCATATCAGTTTTTGGAAAACAAATTCGAACTCTTTCACTGGTGCCATGTTCTTTTGAGAAGAGACCTTGCCCTGGCTGACAAACATTTATAAATATAATGGACAAAAAACATTTTACAGCGAAGGTAGACGTTTTCAATACCGGTGTGCATTTCAATCCATTTGGGATATTTTCTTAACTTTGCAAATATCATTGCAAATTGATTATCTCTGTTTCTATTTAACATATTGTAAGATGATCTTTCACGGGTGGATACGGTGATTATAGCATATGGTGTAATTATTAGATATTAGTATGTTTCATTTGATGGGTTATTTTTGTTCCGTAATTTGAAGTCACCGAAAGGGAATTTATTACTCAGAATTTACTAATGATAAACTTCGATCCTAAATTTATGCATCATAATGTGTTCGGAGTTCTTAAATGTTACGAGCCGGATGGTAATTACTAATTACTTTGGATTCTAAATAAGTGTAATTGATTAAGCGATGGACGTAAGTCTTACGAACGAAAAGGGAGCGCTTATGGACGTCAATGAATGCGAGACGGCCAGTTGCAAGTCTAGACGTGCCTAACCATATAGCCATGACGTATTCCATTTTTGTTTTATTCCAGGGTTATTGTGTCTCGTTCTTCTTTTCTTCTACATCCGTCTGAACGGTACCTTCCTCATGTGAGGGTGGATATGATAAGACGTATATATGCTTTGGGCTAATACTGCACAAGGGCCCCAAGTACCAAGTGTGGGGTTTTGAAACCAGTAACGACTGTTGTAAGATACCAGCAGCAACAGCAGCCGGGACCCACGGCTTTATGTGCTGGGGGGGGGGGGGGTCAAGATGGAATTCTATTGGTGGTCACCCATGCAGTAGCTGGCCGCGCCATTGTTGCATAACTCCACTGATCGTTTCTGATCAGCGAGACAACCAGGCTACAACCATCCTACATCCGTCATGTACTCCAATTTAGAGATAGCTTTCGTTTTTAGAATTGTAATTAGCTCTCTTCTGGTTAGCACTTAATAATTTTTTAAAGCTTACTATATAGTGTCAAAAATTCGTTGGACAAACTTCATATATATGTAGATTCTATGCATAAATATAAGATAGGAATGTCTAATATACAGGTGTCCAAATTTGAGGCAGTTTTGAGTAAATACAAATTTTGAGTAGGATCTCTTCTTCTTTATCGGAAGTACGCACAATTCTTCCCAGTCTTCTAATATTAAAAGTCTCAGTTTTTCTCAAACGTCGGTCAAAACTCGTAAATGTTTGGTGGTTTGGGACATGTCTGTTAGGAAACCGCTGTCTGTAAAGCCTTGCTGATTTTGCACATTAGCAGCTCCATACATCATGATATTAAACCCGCCATTGATACAAATAACTTGACAACACGTGACAAGCGTCACTTGATGTGAAGTCACCAGCCATCGCCGATCAAAGTCCAGTCAATTATAATGCTTCAAAATGATGAAGTCATTGCGTAATTACACAAACATTGTTTATATTTTAAAGGGACATAAATCTTACACGACTCATGCTTGACACATGTTAATTTAACATTCCTATCTTATATTTACGTATACAGGGTGTTGTATAATTCGATGACCAGATTTGGAGGGGTGGTAGTATGGGTGATTCTAAGCAAAAAACTTCATATGAACATGGGTCCGAATTTGATCGCTAACTGAGATATGAACAGAAATAAAAATGCTGCCACCAAGATCAACATGTTAATAATTCAGGTTCTGCAAAGCTTAGGATAATGAATTTTGGAGGAATACTAGGGTACATAAAACTGTGAATACCGTTAAAATTTGATCGAATTCCAACAAATAGTTTCCGATTTACGCAGTCAACATCTTAACACGTGACCGATTTTGAATGCGTATATCTCAGCGTTCAAATTCGGACCCATGTTCATATGAAGATTTTTGCTTAGAATCACCTATACTACCACCCCTCCAAAGTTGGTCATCGAATTATACAACATCCTGTAGAATCTACGAGGAAATATCAGAAACTAACGCCAATTATTTTTTTCAAAGAAAATTACAAAACATACAAGTAAACAACTAAGTGCAGCTGAAACTACACGTCTTTATCTACTTTTACACATAAGCATCTTGACCATTTAGGCATTTATCCCAACGTTGCACCAGTTTCAGAATATCCCGCTCATAGAACTCCGTCGGCTATGAATGCAGCCAATGGTGTATGTCACATTTGAGTTCCTTGTTAGTCTCAAACCTTTGATCATCCAAAAATCTCTACATGGGGCCAAAGAGGCGGTAGTCTGAGGGCGTTAAGTCCGGACTGTAGTTTGGATGGTCCAGAACGTCCCAACCGAAATGGACCAGTTTTGCTTTGGGCGTGCGTTGTCATGAAGTGTCGAACAACGATTCCTCTTTCTGGTCGCTTATCCCGAATAGCACGCCGCAGTTTAGTTAACGTTTCACAATCAGTAGTGGCGTTGACGCTTGACCAACGATGCAGGAGCTCTGCCATTGGGCTGAAGGAGAAACTTTGAATTTTTTGCGAACCGGAGAATGTGGTTGTTTTAGGCTCAAGTGTGAAATGCAAACCCCAGGACTCATCTCCTGTGACAATGCCATTCAGAAACATATTTTTCTACTGGTTGTACCGCTGCAAATGTTGCAGGCTGCACGCCTTTCTGTTGCCAGCCTGTTCTGGTGTCAGATTTTTTGGAATCCAAGCTTTTCATGCACCAAATCCTATGCAGATCCATAGGATATGTGAAACGTTTCCCCTCACTTATTTCAAGGAAATGCAACGGTTTTCTCTGATTTATTGTTAATGTCCTCGATAATGGCTTTGTTGTCGAGATGCAGGCTGCCCATAATGCTGTTTATCGCCAAAGCAATCTCTTCCTTCCCGAAACTTTTTACACGATTTGGACACACTGGACAGTCGACCTCGTAAACTTCTACCATTTCCCCATGAATTTCAGCAGATATCTTACTTTTGCGAAAAGAAACGTTATAAAAGCTCGCTTTTCTTTCACTGGCGGCGAGGTGATAGTGGCGGCCATTTGTAAAACGACTGGTGAGCGCAGGAACAATTCTTGTTATGCAATGTCTGTGCATGCACTCAGCCTTCTTTTTGGGTATGTTAACCTTTACACAGCGACTATATTTCCTCTGTTATTCGTAAAATAAATGACGTTACTTTTTGATATCCCTTCATATATACGAAGTTTGTCTAACGAATTTTTAAACACTCTGTATATAGTGTCTTATATAAACTAAAATTAAATTTTGTTGTAAAATTCTTTTATTCGACGTATGATATACGTATCATATACTGGGTAGATAAGGACAATGGAACTGACAGTTGACAACCGCACGATGTATCATACAGTGAGCATTCATGGGTTAAGAAAACAGTGTTATTGGGAACAATTCTGAGTATTCGGGTTTTATTCTCATTTAGTACCCAGTGCGGTGAGTACTAGTTCTTTAGTAAACTAATACCCCTCTGAATGTCAATGCTAGCACGGTTATCCTCGGGAATTTCATATGATTTTGTAAGAAATTTCTCGTCTACGAGTGCTAAAAGGATAAGGTAGGTGAGTGGAGGCTGAGGATAGTGCTCGTCATGACCGCACATAAAGTGTTTCTAATGATAAAGCCCTGCATAATTTTTCGGTTATACTTGGAATGAATCGCCCTTTCTAAGATTGCAAAATATTAGAACGGTGCATAAATGAAAATTCTTTTTCTGATAGGCATGTTGGATCTCGATCATATTGATTCGTCAGACGAGATCATAACAAAGGGAAAAGAATTTCTTAATTAACTTTGGGTTAAATAATAATAATTATTAACTGGAGATGCGTCTCCAAGCATAGGTAATGATTTTTCAATTGAAAAATGGAAGGAAAAATTCTGCGACCCGGATTCGAACCAGGAACCTCGACTATCATGGCCGATGCCTCTACCAGTTGAAAGCCCAATGGGAGACGGATGGGTTTTGAGTGGTTACTTTCTGATGGTTTGGAGTGGAGAAATTCTCGATCTGCGGGCCAGGTTCCCGTCTCCCATTGAGCTTTCAACCGTGACAACTTGGTTGTCTTTAAGACACCTTGAGACAGCTTGGCTGTCCGTGGTGTCTGCGATAGCCCAATTGGCAGAGGCATCGGCCATGATAGTCGAGGTTCCTGGTTCGAAACCGGGTCGCAGAATTTTTCCTTCCATTTTTCAATTGAAAAATCATTAACTTTGGGTTAAAAATTTACTCATTTTCTTAGATAAATTTTTTTGTAAATTAAGGACAGTAAAACCACACTTTAAAATTCTGAATTTCATCCTTTGTTCTTACACACTTGTCAATACCAACCGAAAGTATTTCGCCTCAGGAACTCGTGGTGGAAAACAAGTGAAGAAGCGTCTCATTAATTGCTACAACTGTCACTGAGCGCAAATACTTTAAGTGGCGCCATGTCACAAGCAGGATGAATGATGGGCAAAGCAGACGCCGAAATTATCTCCTCTCGAAGCCCTTTCTGTGCCTCCCTTTCTCTCATCAAAACATTTTATAGCAATAAAAGTGGTCGCTCCCCTAAAAATTACATGATTTAATTTAATAAATTCTATGCAAACTGTTTGATTTATCACTTTATAAAATCCAGTAGCTTACAAAGAAGCCTCTGACTAATCTTTTCAAGCCTTTGAAATTCGTAAATCTAACTTATTTAAATTTTACATTGCGTCAAGAGCTTATTTTATTTTATTTTTAACGTTTGTTTATATTTCTTTCCATTTTGTTCGCAGACGATGAGTTCCATTGAAAGTCGGAGTCTGAGGCTTGGTATATGTTTTCTCCTGTTCTTTCTTCTTTCTGTTATTTGTGTGTCGTCTGATCCGAGCGTAGAGTCTTCAATAGAAACAAGTCGAAGCCCATCTCAGGTAAATAATATTCGATACACGTTTGATGTTCTGAAATTTAAATTATTTTTCTTTAATAATGAAAATAAATTTTATTAGATTTCCATATATTTAGGGATACAAAGGTTAAAACAAATTTTGACTGAAAGTAAAAACTGAAAATTTAAATGAAACAAATCACATTTTAAGGAAATTTTTTCCTTAATTTTAAGAAAATTTTAAAATTTAGACAGGTTCAAAATCGGTTTACTTCTAAATTAATTATATCTTACTCTTTAATGATACTTGATTCCACATTGCGAATAGAAATCGCTAAATTGTAAAGGCAAAAAATGACAACGAACTCGGACATTGAAAAACTGATTGAAGATATGCTGGAATTTCTGCCTATGTTATTAAAAGTTTAACTCTTTATGCCAACACAGATTATTAAACATGCAATTGATCGTTTTATAACTACATTATAAAAAATAAGAAAATAATTAGAATCGTTCATTAATTAATTGTATAAATAAAATGTGGTATATTTCTCTTAACTGGGCGCCATTTCATTCCCATTAACCCGGCGCCATCGCTTTTTGCGCACTACTGGTCGTCGGTTTCACTTCCCCCTCCCTATATTCAACGTGGCCAATAAAACCCATAACTGGTGGGAAGACCCTAGAGCCGTCCTCCAACAATTAAAACATTCCTCCTGTCTAATTGGTCGGGGAATGTATCAGGTCGTTGCATATCAAATGTCGGATTTCGAGGTGGGTTCCGCGCTTCAGCACGGTTTCCACGTTTAGTAGCAAGTACCATAACAAAGTGGTGTATTTCCAGAGATAAACCTATCAGCGACCAGCTGCCTGAAATTTGCATGTCTGCGATGATATTTAATAGCGTTTGAACCCAAGCGAAGATAGTCATGACTTCATATACGAATTACGTGTAATAATGCATTATGAGTTCAGGTTGAATCACACTGCATCCAACGCCTCTCGAAACATCAATAAGGTATTCGGTGTAGGCACCACAAACGAACGTACTGTCCAACGTTGGTTCCGAAAATTCCGGGCGGGAGTGACGGACCTGGCAAATGAGCCACGCGGCAGACCGCTTAACGTGTTGAATGACGCTGATCTGAAGCGATCTGTGGAAGAGGAGCCCTCTAAAACTGTTCGGGACCTTGCAGGGGATAATGCTGTATCAGCGTCGACTGTCAGTAGACACCTTAGGACCATCGGCGAGGTGAAAAAGCAGGACAAATGGGTCCCACATGAACTTACGGAAAACCAAAAAGAGCGTCAGTTGGACGTGTGTACGGAATTGCTTTTGCGCCATGAAGAAGCGTGGATTCTTGATCGCATTATCACCTGCGACGAGATGTGGCTCCTATACGACAATAGGAAACGGTCAGCACAGTGGCTAGATGCTGATGAACCCCCGCGACAGTTCCCTAAACCCAAACCTCCGTTGCACCCCAGGAAGCTCATGGTTACAGTTCTGTGGAATATCCATGGTATAGTGCATTACAGCTTCCTGCAGCAGGGGGAGACGATCGCCGCTGCGACCTACTGTCGTGAATTGCATCGTATGCACACAAAACTGTCAGCAACAACCTGCACTTGTGCATCATAAAGGCGATCTTCTGCTGCATGACAACGCGCATCCGCACGTTGCACGAACGACCGTGCAGGCGCTACAGGCTCTGGGCTACCCCCCCTACTCTCCGGACGTCTCCCCTACCGACTACCATCTTTTCCAGAGCCTGGACAATTTTCTCCGGAGGAAAACATTCCTAATCCAAGCAGACGTCGAAAACGCATTCCGGGAGTTTATTGAGTCCCGTGACCATGGATTCTATCGGAGAGGGCTCGGAGAAGCTGCCAAATCGTTGGCAACAATGTTTGGATTGCAATGGAGATTATTTCGAATAGCACGTGTGAAGGTGTCCTTTCTAGAGGGCCATTAAAGATGATGACCTCTGCAATCCGATATTTAATATGAAACGACCTGATAGGCCTACCAGTTGGTTAGGTTAGGTTACTTGCTGAAAGTAAAATGAGCACCTGGCCAAAGGAAAAGGAGATGGCGCCGGGATAATGGAAATGAGGTGGCGACCGGTTAAGGTTAAGTACCAAAATATCTTTGTTTATGTTTATGTGAAATCTGAATTTGCAAGAAAAATCTCCTTGTTGCATTGAAAAAATTCGATTTCAGATCTGGATAACCTATTTCGGGTCAGCACCGAAGTTGAAACTATCACCGTATTTATTCAGAAATTTTTATGATTTAAAATGCATATTTCGGCTGTTTTCTGCCTAGAGTTGCAAATGAATAAATAAAATTTTAACTCCTTTGTTCTTCCAATCGTATATGATTTCTTGCACGTTGACTATCTAATACATTTAACTTAACGCCACAACTCGGTCGTGATGAACATAAAATATTTTACAGTGAATCTTTGATTTATTTAAAACTTCAGGCGTAATAAATGCTACGCAAAAAAGCAACCACATATTTTGTCGGTGCTTGTCTGGAAAGTTTCAAAATTTCGTTCATTATTCAGATTTATCGTTTTATTTGCTTTTAAGTGATCACAAAAGAATTTCAACAGAACAGTGAGCACCGCAAACTCAAAGATCGATTTCCTGCCACGTTAACCTTCCATGAAATATTTGCATATTATGAAGAAAAATGACAGCATTAGAGTGTCGTAACTAACTGTCGAAATGCAAAAGTTTAATTCGTTAAATCAATGATACTTACAAACATGTTTTCTCTTGTTCACTGCCGTTCTTGATGGAAAAGCTAATGACAGAAAAGGTCACAAAAGGAAATTGAAAAACTTCCCTTGAAAGTTGTTTTTCTATTTTAATCAGTCATTCATTATAATTAGTGCATAAAGTAAAAGAGACGTTGTATCTTATTCCTGTTTACATTTATTTTGATTAGAGTTTTGATTTTTTGGATATCATATAAAAATGTAATTTCCTATGAGGAAATGAATTTCTAACGCTGAAAAAAACAAAATAAGAAAAGACTAAATTGCGTTTTTATTAGGGCAGTATTTCTCTCAGCCGTACAATTTTAACTTCATAAATTCTGTTATCGTCGACGGTTTTGATAGTTACTTCTAAATTGTGAAGTACGGTCAGCCTGAATTTCCCAATATAATTTATTTTACAAATTACTAAAAATGAAACCTTAATAAATATGTTTCAAAGATGTTGCTGACCACCATAATCTAGCACCATAATCTAAGACGAGAAATAAGCAGAGGCCACTTAAATCCATATTTCCTTCATATTAAATTCAGATGTTAAATTCTTAAAATATAAAGTGTAGGCTGGAAAAAATAAACATACGTGAAACGACACAAAATCTTTATTGGTAGGAGAGTGACCACCCTTATCCTGAATTACAGGTATACAGAGGGTTCAAAATAATACGTATCCATTCCTCAGTCTTCAGTTCATTTTGCGGAACCATAAATGGTTACGAAATAGCCGCTCTATAATGAATGTTCGAAACATGCAGTTCCCGTTAGACATTTTGATCGATAGGAGGTGTTAGAGATGAATGTTCAAACGGGCCACCTTGGCCGCAGTATGCTTTAATAAACGTCTATTCTGTCGGTGAGCTTTGAAGATGACAGTTGACATAGTCCTCCTTGCAACACATACTTTTTTGTAAGTTATTGAGCTTTATGAAAAATGCACTTGTATGAGAGTTTTTACAGTATTACTGTCCTGAACATGCGGTTTTTTTTATATAAATAACGTGATCTTTAGGATTGTCCGTTTTACAAAGAACTTATGTTGTGGTTCAAAATTTATGGTTTTCACGAGTTGGCTTCTTTAATAAAAAAAATAAATAAATAAATAAAATAAAATTAAAAAAAACCAACCCAGAAATAACCAATACTGTCTATGTGACCCAAAGATATACGATTGAATAAGAAAATACCCAAAAATATACGTAGTATTTAGTTATATCTAAATAAGAAACATATGACTAATTGAAAATATTGATATAGTGCTCCTTGCAACACCCAACATTGTTGATTGCTTTCGTCATTGAAACTCCAAGATGTGCGCTCCAACCAGAGTATGGTTATTACTCTTTGGACATCTGAGAAATCGGACATAAGGCATTTGACTGGTAGCTGAATATTCACTTATCACGTACAACTGCTGCTGATAGACGATACTGCTGCTAGGTGGCAGAGAGCATACTATAGTTTGGTCCCGCTATCTATGAACTAAAAACAAAGCTCACATGTCAAGCTGGAAAAAGAACCTGAAACTATTCGAAGGCATCTGCTTGTTGCTTGTATATGAAACCTCCCACTAATGGAAAAATGGACAACAATTTTTAATAACAAAAAAACACACATACATACAGAATTTTTAAATTTATTAGATATCTTGTCAAGAAATGGCGGAGCTGTCATCGAATTAATAGTCTCTACAATCAGAATTCAGTTGCTAAATAATCGGGATAACAGTATCAACGAATTATATTTTCAAAATGAGTTAGTATATGTTACAAATGTAACAAGTTACTTTTGAATAGCATTCAAGTACATGTAGTAATTTCATAGTTTCTTACAAAACAATATCCGAAGAGAAAGGGTTTATATCTTATGATGAATTGGATCGACACGGTAAAAACTAACGCATGCGCATTTCGATATTAGTTCATTCTTACCGGGACGAAAGTGTAGGTGTGCTATATGGTGTGGATGTACTCTAAAGACAATTTACGGTGCATTTTCACATGAGTGTTCATATATTAGTTTGTACAACCCATGTGATATATTTTATACAAGGCGTGTCTAGAAATTTCGATGAATGGTATCAGAAAACAAAGAAAAGAGAAGATACAAACAAACTCTCATTATTGGCCTTCAAAGTAATCGCCATTGGCCACAATACAGTTTTGACAATGTAAAGCTGCTGAAAACTCAGCGAAGGCCTCTTCTGGAATCGTTCGAAGCGTTGATGCCACATGTCCTTGGATGTCCGGGAAGTATGGTGTCAATGTTAGAAGTTATGCCGCGCTTAGCCAGGAAGTTGCGCACACGGATCGCACTGTGCGAGCGGAACTTGTCGTGCAACATTTTCGATTCACAGCTTCTGTTTGTGCACTTGCACCAACATTCCATGAATCTTCGTCGCCGTTTTCCCTAATTTGTAACAAAATTTGTCACACGTTTGCTATTGCACTACAGGTATGACACGAGTCTTCACACTCATTACGTTCTACTAGCCACAGAAGGCAAATCTATTTCTCGACATGTCTCTAAGTGCGGATACCCATGCGCGCGTTCCTATCTCATTTTGCCTTTTAGATATCGGCCCATTCACCGCACTTTTTAGGCACAACTTGTACGCAGTTTATACTTTTTTAATTATTTATAGAAAGCATTATTTATAAATTTCAAAATAAATTCTACGCTGCACTTAAAAACTTAATAATAGAGGTTTCATTAATAGTCTGATTCCATGGACTTATCTATATTCTCAGAAACTGCGAAGTCGCCGAGCACCGGGGGCATTCGTAGGTATGCGTGGGAAAAAGTACTTGTGCCCATCACTGGAGCTGTGCGATTTACCATCCTCGGCATCAGAAGACGACAGGAGCGTAGATAGCGAGGCGATCGCGCTCTCCGTGGACCCTCAACTGCTCTCCGTGGATCCTCGACTGCTCTCCGAGGAACCCTTCAATGCCATCAAGAGATTCGAGGGATTCGCTGCCATGAGAGGCAAAAAAGACTCATCACAGAATGAATTCCCTCCCTCCACGGGCGATAAGTTTTCCGATAACATGGAGGTAGGCTTTATTTAATTCTGTTTTGTGGGAAAAGAAAATTTTAATGCTTTTTATCATTAATGAAAGTGTTCTCAGTTAAGTTTTGAAATAATTTATAAATCGTTTTTATTTAATTTTATGAGTTCATGACTCTCACCTTCTCTTGTATAAAATATTCATATCGTAGTTGCTATTGAATCACAAACCTCTTGTACTAATTCATTCGCTAAGACAATTGAGATTGGATGAAAAGGCAAAAGACAAACATTCTGATTTATGAGCCGTAGCTTAATGTCAGTACGAATTCATTTATTAAGGTCTACTTTGCAAATAATGAATTAATTGCAAATAAATATTAGATCAGGGCTCTTATTTTTATTTTAAAGTAGTGAATGTCATTAATTAATGAAAAATAGCAGTGAATGTCATTGGAAATAATGAAAAAATGTCAATATTAATAAATGGTAGCATTTGCACCCATAATATGACTGTCAAAATTTATAGATCATTAAAAAGAAATAGTCTATTACTAAACCTTATTTAATAAATAACTCTAGAATAGTGCATGAGGATTTTTTATGTTTAAATTATTGATGAAAATAGGCAAGAAAACTCCGCAGTCTGGACTCGAAACAGGAACTTTCAGTCAATTGCGCTGACGCCCTTACCAATTGGAAGCATTACGCTATCTACATGTCCTATGGACTGGTTAGAGCAGTGCTTAAGTCGCAGTTATTCTTTAAAGAATATAACGCCATTAGGATAGATACTCCCGTTCTGCAAACTAGGTACTGTTCTATCAGCCAAAATCTAAACTTTTATTGTTGGGATGGCAACTACCGCCTATCATGCAAATGCAACACCAATCATCCGGTTGCCATTCAACAGCGATTGTTTGTTTAAACAAAATGGCGTACAGCGATGTGTCGACCAAAGTGGAACAACGAATAATCATAAAGTTTCTCCACAACGAAGGCGTGAAAGCATCTGAATTTCATCAGAGACTTCAAAGATAGTTCTCCGAGTCATGTTCGTCTCGATCATCTGTCTTTGTTTGGAGCCAAAAGTTTGAAGGAGGGCGAGAATCTACCGGCAATGAATCTCATAAGGCAAGGCCAGCAACTGCTGTCAATGATGGCATCATCGTACGAACAAATGGGCTGATAAGGGACAACAGGCGGATTTATGTCCGAGAATTGGCTTCAGTACCGAACATCAGCACTGGCAGTGTGGAGACCATCATCCACGATAAGCTGAAATTCAACAAGATATGTGCCAGATGGGTCCCTAAGCAGCTCTCCGAAGATCACAAAACCACCCGGGTGGAAATCTGTTCCATGCTGCTGCAGCGATATGACAGGGAACGTGACAGCTTCAAAAGGCGTGTTGTGAGCAGTGTCGGACTGGCCATATACCAAGGGGTGCGAATGCACCCCGGGCCTCCCCTGCCTCAGGCTCCCTTGGCCCTGGTCCGTTCCAGCTCAAAAGAGATTATTTTGAGATCGCACCTGGGGCCTCTGATAGCCAGTCCGACCCTGGTTGTGAGCATGCGAGTGGCGACACACTGACTCACCACGACCCAAGAAATTCAAGATGTCACCGTCGGCAACGAAAGTGATGGCGACTGTATTCTGGACATTGCCTTATGGTCCCTTGGACTGGGTGAGCAGGGATAAGCCTCATTCCAACTATGTATTTTGGGACATTAAAGGTATCATTCATGTCGATTTTCTGAAAGAAAGTCGAACCATAAATGCACCCTACTACTGTGGAATTTTCTTTCCAATTTTTATCAATTAGATAATAAACTTCACAAAAATTGTAAACTTTGCTTCAGTCAAGATGATCCAAAAATTAGGAAAAAACTTTAAAACTCAATAAATCACACACGAATGAAAATAAAAAGATTCTGTTTGCACAGAAACGACTGAAATGAAGTCGGATTTTTTTTCCCAGGATGGCATATCAGTCCCAATCCTGGTGAGTAGGTGGGACACATCGCGAATGTCTTCACCCTGTAGACCCGTGACTTCAGATACCCCTAGAATGAAAAATCCATTGTTTCAAGTCTGGCGACCGTGGGCGCCCATTCAACAGGTCCTCTGCGATCAATCCAGTGTTCAAGAAAGGCTTGATTCAGTCAGACAAAAGGAAACAGAAATATTAGAATTTCGCTTATGAGGCGGGACTTTTCGGACACCCTATTTTATCCTATTTTCATCAAGCCAAGCTTCTTACTTTCCTCTTATTAAGAACCCCCTCTACAATATTTTGAATGCTTAAGTTTTCAAAATGGTATTATATTATTAGGAAAAAATTTGTAAAAGAAAGCAAACGAGACTATTTTTGTCAAATCAAAATAAAGGATATTTGCTGTCCGAAACGTCTTTGTTTCTTTTGCTGACACATGGTTTTGAGCTGTTGTTTGGCCTCCCAGATCTCTCAATCTCACGCTCTGTGATTTCTTCTTGTGGGCTACATCAAAGATAAAGCCTACCTGCCGGCTGTACATTACCAGTCACTTTGGATCGCATTAACACCGCAGTCGCTACCATGGACACGGACATGATGTGGCGAAATTAAATATCACAATGATTTGTGCAAGAGAAAGAGAGTGCTATATAGAGCATCTCTGATTATCGCAAAAATACTTACAATTTTTTTATATATGTAACTTACATTGTATGTTAGTATTAGTCTACAATAAAGAGGATGAATCTTTTGAAATCAGGAAGTTCCTTTTGAATCACGCTATACAAAGCTGCATGCAATTTTCGTCATTACATGCTCTTAAAATTAAAATCAAAACTTTTATATGCTTACTTAATCATATTTATGACTCGTCAAAATATAAAAATTTTCTTGTCGTCCTTTCTTTCTTAAAACCTGCTTATTAATGTATATGCTGAAAATTAAAGAAAATTCTCAGGAAAAATATCGATCACTGAGTTAAACAACTTAATGTTGTAATTAAATTAGCATAAACCGATCTCATTAATTACAAGAGAGCTTTCTCCTGAAGTTATTGAATAAAATTCTATTCTCCGATGTCAGCCTTAAGGGTATTAATAGGTTAGAAGTCAGTAATCGTACTATCACAGATTAAAGAAAACAATGGGTTCAGTGATTTGTTTCAGTGATTATCGCGCGGCAGACGAGATCAGAACAACTCCACTTTATCCCATTCCCATCTTCACAATTTCCTCATTTCAGCTCCTTGTCTTAATTCTCACATCTGAAGCTTATTTAATGAGATACGAAGACGATAAGGGAGGATCAGGGAAAATCTTTCGCCGCTCTTGATGAAAACAGCGTTTTCTTCTGTGCCAGTCTTAAATTAGCGCGTTAAAAGTTCCACTAATTCTACAATACAATATCCTTGGCGAAAATTAAAGAAAATAATAGATCTGCAATTTCTTTTGTGACGCGATTGGTAGAGACGTTGAACTGCTTTTAAAAATTTTTAAACTGAAGAAGCTAATTAAAACTAGGAAATTCTCCAAACAAACAATTCTCTTGAATGGAAAAAAAGTAAAATGTTTTCTGAAGTTGCTCTGAGATTGATAGGAATTTTTTTTTTTACTTAGATAAAACTAGATTTTTTTTTAAAACAGAATTCATCAAGGGGTGTTACTTGAAAAAACATTAGTCTATACCTTAATTAAATCAAGTATAGATTAATGTGTTTATACAATAAAATGAAAAGTTTTATTTAAAAACTTGAAAAGATCTGATATTTTAATACTAATATAATAATAATAAATTAATCATTATCTGAAATATAATAATAATTTTTATTTATTTATTTATTTTACTTGGTCCACATCAACTGCATAATGCCAACAGGGAATTGAAAAAGACACAGAAAAAAAAATTAAAAAACAACAATAGAAAGAAACAATTAAAAGTGAAAAATAACAAACGTACAATATATATAAACAAACATAAATACACTCACTCACCAAAAGTCATGGCACACCCCTCCAATCATGTTCCCTGTCCGTAATGAGACAGATCCCGCTGCATCCATTCTCGGAATGCAGGTGCACAGGACTCCTTGATATCACACAATCATTGTAAGCAAAATTAGCTGCAGAAATGGCAGCACGCCGAGAGCTTTCCGTATTTGAACGGGGGATGATTGTCGGTGCCAGAAGGATGGGTGCCTCAATATCAGATGTAGCTAACACCCTGCAATTTTCCCGCAGAACCTATGTCTGACAGCGAAAGGGCCGCCCACGCCTCATTAATGCCAGAGCTGTTCGCCGGGTCACCCGGCTTGCAACTGGTGACTGAAGGGCGACAGTGGACCAAATCACCATGCGGTACAATCAGGGACGTCCCACAACTGTGTCCGTTAGGACAATTCGGCGAACCTTGGCAGCTGCAGGCTTTGGGAGCAGGAGGCCACGACGGGTGCCATTCTTGACAGCTGCACATCGTCGGCAACACCTAGCCTGGCCCAACCAGCATCGAAATTGGGCCGCTGAGGACTGGCGAAGGGTTTCTTGGTCCGGCGAGTCACGGTTTCAGATGATGGTAGTGTCCGCTTGTCAGGTGGGGACCACTCAGGCAGGTGGAGGCTCCATACAGGTCTGGGGTATTTTCTCCATACTACAATGGGTCCATTGGTGCATCTGACATCCACTCTGCCTGCCATTTCCTATGTCGACCTGCTTGGGGACCACCTGCACGCTTTCATGAGCTGTTTTTAGCCCGCGGGCGACGGCATCTTCCAGCAAGATAATGCGCCTCCACACATGTCCCTTGTGATACGGCAGTGGCTGGAGGAATATGCTACCGACTTCACGAAATGATTTGGCCTCCACGTTCCCCAGATTGCAATCTCATTGAACATTTGTCGGACGTCATCGAATGATCTGTTAGGTCGTCACCAACACAACTGGTAAATGCAGCATCGTTATGGAGTGCAGTGGAGACGGCTGGTAGAATTTGTGGATGTGTTCCGGGGACTGGTAGATTGTCTTCCACGACGGGTCGCCGCCGTTATCTGGGCCAGAGGGGGCCCAATGCATTATTAGGCAGGTGTGCCATGACTTTTGGCGAGTGAGTGTATACAGAGAATTTAAAAAAGATAAAATTCATCGAAAAATATTAAAAATGTTCTTGGATCTGTTGTATGCGATTTGTATGTGATGTAGAGGAGACCTTTGAGCATGGAGGCCACGGACGAATTTTTATATACAGTTTTTATTTGGTATATAAAAATGCATCGCATCAACATAACCTTTAATTGTGTCATAACTAACTGAGAGGTGTAAGGGATTGGCTAGTGGCCGTTATAATAATAATAATAATAATAATAATAATAATTAATTCTGGTTAAATAAATTTATAACTGATACATATTTTGAATATTTATTATTATTATATTTTATTGATTGATTGATTAATTGATTCTAATCCAATACGTCCATCCAGGGCCTGTATGGCCAGAAGCCGACGAGTTGGGTCCCTGGATGGACCTGGATTAACGACTGCTGTATAATGGTCGCAGCAGCCGGGGGGAGGGGGGGTGAAGATCGTATCTCACTGATAGTCGCCCATCCAGTGACTAGCCGTGCCTGATATTGCTTAACTTCCCTGAAGTTGTGTGTTCAGTGGGAGCCCACCAGGCCACGGCCTCCCAAATATGGCTCATATATTTTTTTAAAAGCATAAAATATTCAGAGAATTAATTATTTAGAATTTTTTTTTAAATTGAGATTCAAACGGGGTTAATAAATATTAACAATAAATTAACCCTCCCGAGAAATAGGAAAGTAGCGGAAGCCCTGAGATCATCTATTTTTACCCTTTTATCTCACTTTTTAACCCCATCTCCCCAATTTTTTAAATCGAAAATTGATTTTCTCGAACATAGCATTTAGAAAATGTAAAAGATCTCTAACTTCTTTCCTTTCTCATCATTTACGATTGAATGATATATCACATGCTATACGCTGTTATAGTTCTAAAGACCAAGTAACCGACATCCCCACAACTCCGACCCCATGGAGACAATTTGGCCCAAACTTCAAAGTAATAGAGGAATCTGCATACCGAATTCACTCCTTTATATGCATAAATACACGTAGACCTTTTGGTCCCCTCTAAAACTCCGACCCCAGTGGAGGTGCACATGCCCATAGTAAGCTACATTCCGAATTTCAGCCTTCTACCACAAAAAATGCGGAAATTATGAAGGGGACGGACGGAAGGATCATTCCAAAGGCATAGAAATGTCGGATTGTTTTGAAACTTTACAACAGACATTTCCTGGCAGAGCCCCGAGTGAAGCCACAGTTTCGTCCTGGTATCGCGAGTTAAAGAGGGGAAGATGGTAACTTGAAGACGAATCTCGCAGTGGGCGGCCAGAGGAAACAGTTACATCGGAAAACATTCGTGCTGTGTCGGGTATCATCGCGAATGACAATCGGGTAATTTTTATTTCCGGAGTGAGGCAAGACTGGGCTTCAGATCATCAGCGGATAAAACAGTCTTGCATGACCACCTGCAATCAGGAAAGTTTAATCACAGTGGATCCCTCTATTTGTTGATCCAAGAGTAGAAGGCAGTGATGCTAACAAATGATCGTACGGTTCAATAATGAGCATCAAACGTGTGAACGACATCTTCACAGAGGACGAACCATGGCTGTATCATTACGGCCCCGAAACTAAGTAAAATCCAAACAGTGTCTTCCTAAAGGACAAGGACCACCACAGAAATGCAAACGTTCTCGAATGCTGGGAAGGTGATGCTAGCAACTTTCTTGTGATTTATTGGCCAAGTGTGCACTGTTGTGCTTGAAAGCAAAAAGACGTGCCAAAAGTCCTAGAAAAATGGAATGGGAAGCGCCCGAAGACCGGAACAAGAGATTGTTGTGTGATGAACTACGTTAAGACAACTGAGTTTTTCTGTAAAAATCGGATCACTATGTTGACGCACATTCTCCAGACTTGGCATCTTGGAACTTCTTTTTGAACCCACAAGCTCAGGGGGTTCCATTTCAACAATGACGATGACGTACTTAAAAGGTAAGTAAAAATCAAAAGAGAATAAGGTAGTTTTCATATTAAAATGAATTTAAAAATTTTTAAATATCTGGTTTTGTTGAATTTCATTATTTTGTTAAACATTTCCAGAGTATTATTAATCACCTTACAGTTTCACAAGCCAGTGTTGTAGGCTGCCCAGTATCTGCACTCATATTTGGCATCGCTGGTTTAGGGCATTGAATTTTCTTCATTTTCGTGGGTTCTATTAAAAGTTATAAAAAACAAGTTCAGTAGAAAGTACTCATTCTCCCCATTTCAAACATGTTATATGTCGTTCATTGGAGGGTCTGCAAAATGTGCGTACAGACATATTTTCGATATTGTTTTTGAGAGCATCGAGTTCCATTCATTCCAATGTAGTTCAAGAGTCCGCTTCAATCACGTCAAAAATTATAAAGGAAGTTTAGAAGGCGGTTGTCTTCTTTTTTTTTTTTAAACCCGAAACCAACAACAAAGAGATATCTCGAGATAAATTTTTGAGGCTTTAAACGGTTATTTAAGGCGACCCGGTCTTATAGGAGCATGTGGATGACGATTCAAAACACCTGTTTTGCGGTGTTTCACTGAAATGCACGATTCCTTCGCGTTTCTATGGTACCACTGGAAACTTTCAGTGCTAAAATATGACATGGAATACCTTGTATACCAAACATCTCGTAACGACGTGTCATGAATGACTGTAATGAGTAGCTAATGATACTCGGAATTGGTTTAGGTACCTTTGGAAACTTTCAATGTTAAGATGTGGCATGTAATATATCTAACAAGTCGTAACGTCCATAGCTATTATTATCCATAGCTAATTGCTATCAAGAACAAATTGCTGTTAGGCCTAATATTATCAATATACGATTTCTGTTATACATATTTTGTCAAAATTAATAGCAAATAGCTAATCGCTCGCTTCAATAGTTGATGATTACGTAGAAACACTTTAGCAATAAAATATAAAGAAATAATAGATGTTTAACAACTGACGCTCACTTCGTTTAATATTATCGCAGAAATGCTTATAAATTAAAGAGGTTTTATTTGCTCGAATATATAAAATATTACTACACTCTCCATTTAACCTTTCGGTTCTTCAGTTTTATTCGTTTAAATTTTTTTACGTTTTTTGCGTTTCGTTATCTAGGAATTTGCAATTCATTTTTCATATTTATATAATTTTCTCTAAAGGGTTTTAAAATACACGTATCCATGGCTATAACACGAAAATGTGCTCCTTTTTATCCGCCATGGCTGTAAATTACAGTAGAATCTCGATTATCCGAACTAATTATGACCAGAGATGGTTCGGATAATCGAAAAGTTCAGAGAATCGAGGTTGAAAAAATAGGAAACAAGTCAATTAAGTATCCAATTTTTACAATAAAAATTACATGCAACACAGGTAGGATTAAAAAAAACAACACAGGTAGGATTTTTTTTTTTTTGACAAAGCCAAATCCCTTATGTTTGTGAATTGAAGTAGAGTTCGGATAATAGAGGTTCTACTGTATAATTATATTACTTGTGCACTAAAAATTATGAATTTTTGAAATTCTGACTTCGGATTCTTAAAGACCATTAAAAAGTAGAATAGACTCACTCTCTATCTGTAAGACCCACTCTCTATCTCATAGACCCACTCTCTATCTTATTTTAGCAACTGTACTTTGTTCATAGCAAAGTTAACCTGTCCTGAATTGTAGAAACAAAGGTGTTTGTAAGTGGCGTTGGCCAAAGCCGCCTAGATGAAAAGGGGAATGATTGATGCAAACGATGCTCGATCTATATGCTGATTTTCCGTGTGAAAACAGATCATTTTAGTAGCTTGAACTATTTTTTCATAACATATTGTGAAGGAAGTAAGATTGCTAACATATTCTTCAAGTAAGCATACAAAATTATTTTGTTTCTGATCATCTAAGTCACTGACGATGTTTATAAGCGATTATTCATGTTTAGATCATGTTCAAGCGATAACGACATTAAAATTTGATGAAAATTATTTGCATTAAATGATTTGTTCATTCTAAAGTTTGAATAACAGTTTTAGAAGAATCGGAATAAAAAAGATTATAATCGCATTCACTTATAACATGTTGTAAATTACTTTCTATTTTATTCCGTGAAATTTCCACGGGTTCCGCTAGTAAATTCTTACTTCTTTTAATATAATTAATATTTTTTTAAATTTCATTATTTTCCCTAGCTGTTTCTGGAAACGAAACGGAGTCGAAGCAAAGGCTTTCTTGGAATGCGAGGAAAAAAGAAGCCATTCGACAGCGACCAGAAACGCGGACCAGAAAGCAAGTTCTTTGCGGCAATGCGCGGCAAACGACCCTCCGTCAGCAGGAACCGAGACGCCTCATCGGCTTTCTTCGGCGTCCGCGGCAAGCGAAGCGACGTCACCGTGAAATGCGACGGCGTCCGAGACAGCAGATGTAATTATAAACAAGAATTCGTTGCAGCCCGAGGTACGTAAACAAATATAGATAAGTAACAAGCTATTAGGAATATTTATTTAAGCTCTGTCCAAGCTTGAATTGTGATATAGTGGTTATTATGCTTCTGATGCCAAAATGATCATATTAAAGGCATGATATCACGCAATATTTATACAAGGTTCGATCATAATATAATAGGCAGTCCCTCAACAGGTGGTATAACTTTCTCATGTCGCTAGTAGTGGCGCTTTTTCCGGAGAGGCATTTTTCAGGAAGGTCCATAAATTTTTTACTAGAGACTAGTTGTTACCCGCGGCTTCGCCCGCCCGCGCCATCTGTTGAGGGGAATTACAAAGCAAAAGCAGATAATTTTAAATGAAAACCCCAGAAAGTGGGGAAGGGGGGGGGGGGTCGTAGGGGGTTGATTTTTGGCGATAGAGCAGGTCCTTTATTGATAAGCCTGCTCTGAAAATTTCAAGTCGCTAGCTGAAACCGTCTAGGAGGAGATAGAATTACAGATAAATAAATAAATACACGCAAGAGTTTTAGTATATAGATGTTGTATCATTCTGAATCCACAGCTGCGTCGATCACCAAATACTTCTGCATGTTTTTGCTTAATCATACAAGGTGGCACCTCTTGGCAGTTTTTCAGTGAATAAGCACTCATCAAATAAGAAAACATAATTCTTCGAAAAATACGGTCCCCTTCAATGTTCCATGGCTCTATTCAGATGCACCATATTGGCGATGTAAGATCTTATGCATATAGATAGTAGCTCCCGGTGGGTTATTTGTACAGTAGTCGTAGACAAAGTCAAAGATGAGCTTACGTTAGACTCCTTAAACAGCTGTTTCGTCGGTAGGCTGTATAGTCGAAGCTGCCCATGCTCCGTGGGCGTATATTAAAGATTATTCGCTTAGAATATAGGAGGTCAACAAACTGTAGATACAACACACTAAAAATAAAGCGAATACACATTCCCACAAAATTTTTTACCGTATCAATAAGTATGTACATCTCGGGGGCATCGCTTTATTTTTTAGTATTATTCGCTTACTAAAACTCTTATCCGTCTTTCACGTGGAACAGCCTATAGACATTTTGTAACGCTCACCAATCATTTCATAACCAACAGTCATTCTTTTCTCAAACTATGCCAATTTTATAACGCCTTTCTTATTTGAATGTTGCAGGTGCATCTTCTGTTAGAATAGATAGCATACAATATACAGTCAATGCATTATGACAATTATAGTATTCAGGTGAGTCTTATAAAATTACGCTTAAATGAAGAAGGGGACTTTAAAATTTTTTAAATGCTAAAATTTTAACGTGTTTAATATTTTGTAAAATATTTTGGCGAAATATTCATTTTAATACCAAAATTATTCGAGTAATTGTCACCCTTTCATTATATTGATAATTTTGTTTGCTGTACCGGATTTAGCCAATCATGTTTTTCTTGTTAGGAAAAGAAATGAGAGAGGGCTTGTCTAAAAATGTCAAATAATGAAACCAATTTGTATCATTTGAATTTCGCATTATTCATCTAATTATGAGTTTGGGAGAAAAACGTAAACACAATACAGATTTATGAAAAGCTCGTAAAGACGAAAACAGACAAAATAAATTGAGAGGGGTCATTCATTAATCGCTGAATCTGGGCTGAACAGCATGCTAGTCTCCTCGACTGAAACTTTTTAAATTTTCATTACACCTCTCCTATTAACCTATGATTGATTATCATGGGCATATCGTAAAATTTAAGATAATTTTTCTAATATTAGGCACGGTTCCATTAACGGGAAAAAAATTCCGCTTCAATGCAAGAGGCATAGCGAGAAGTTAAGTGAGTTTTAGAATAGCACGAGCAATATGTTATTGAATGTAAAATAGAACTTGACGCTCGACAGCCTCTAGTGCCATTATCTCAGTTAAAAAAAACATTTTGACAGCCCAGAAACAATATGAAGGAGAAAAAACAACAACAATACAATTGCACTGGTACTTGAAAACAACTGGAAATAAGGAATAGCTTCACTTCTCAAGTAGAGCTTTTCGATGATGAATCAATAAATGAATTACGGGGCTCATTTTGTTGGCGACTTAAGTTCTTGATTTTATTATAATTGATATAATAATTAATAATTTCACCTTTTTATTCGGTTGTCATGTTTGTTCCCTTTATACCCATGTGTTTTTTTTATTGGGTGAACATAAAATCGCAAGCGAAAGTTCTGGTTACCAAAAAAAAAAATAAAAAAATAAAAAAAGGTGAGAGAATTTAATCTCGTTGCAGATCTACAAAAAATGTTTTCTCTACGCTTAGAAAAAATAAATATATCAGATAAAAAAAAGCTCTAAATTTATTCTTAATATTTTAAGCTCTTTTCCGAAGTGAGAGTTTAGATGCAAAAAATGCTTGATTTTTTTTCTAAATCCTTAAAGAAACTTCATTTATAATTCCTCCCTTTGTAAAAATGTTGGAAATGATAATATTTTCATATCACTACAGATGTGAGAGTTGTTTTGAGCTATTTTTATTTTAATATTAATCTGTCATTTCAATGCACATACTTTTTGAAAGTCATAAAATTCTTGTGAAAGTCATCTCTCTCAAACGTCTCCGATTTTTCTTCTTGTTAACATGCTTTAAAGGCTGTTTGTACCCAAGTATTAGTCAAGTATTTATAGCCGCGTTACTTTTATTTAACAATAGATAGGATTCTTGTGCAGCAAAATGCGATTTATATTCATATTTAAAGCTAACAATATTAAGATTAAGCTAATATTAAGGAATGTTCAAATGAAAATTATTCGTTCGAAACTTCATTATTTTTAAGTTATCGATCCCACCAATCGAAGTGAAATCCAAGGGTAACGAAGAGCTGAAGAGAAGGATGCTATAATTTTACTGGTATGATCCATAGAGCGAAACTTGCTATTTTAGTGAATGCTGCGAACCTTAACATAAATAGCATTATACTGTATATCTTACTGTAATCACAGGGCAGGTTCTCTTCCATGTGGGATCTTAATATGAACAGCCTTTATAAATTATATTTACACAAAAAACGCTTCTTAATTTCAATTTCAAGTGGTTATAAAATCAAAGCTTATTGGAATATTCTTACACAGTGGAGGCTACAGCTGCATTTCCGGCAAGATGGAGTTTACAACTTCAGTGATGCTTTCCGTCAGATTATTCAGATGCTTCCACTACCCGCAACCCTAAATGATTTGCAGGAAAGTATCACTGAAGCTTTGATTTAAATCGATCTGCTACAAAGAGTTTGGTTCGAGCTGGAGTCGCGTCGATGTTTACCTAAGAAAGGTAGCGAGTGATATTCACAATCAATTAAATGCCCTGGGTAAATTTAGTTTATCATAAAAATATACGTATATGTCAGCATTTTAGTGGAATACAAAGAGCATTGGCCTTTCGATAGTTTGATTTCGTTAAATGTATACACTGTCGGTGGCAGCGTGTAATGAAGATGAGGAGAGAATTAATTCGCAGATGTGAAAGAATAGACAAAATGAAAGGGAGTACTGGCAATTCCAGAGCCAGTTGTATATATTTTTAATTATAATCTCTTCGTTACTAAATGCAAAGTGCCATTCATAAATTCTACGAGGGCTGTTCAATAAAGAATGATCATAATTTTTTTCTAAGAACACATCATTATTCAAACTTATTTTTGTGATGGTCCTTCTCAAAGTAGTCTCCTTTGGGTGCAATCACTTATCCCAGCGATTCTGCCACTCTTCAAAGATATTCTGGAAACCATTTTTGATAGCTCCTTCGGAATCGTCACCACTGATGATGGAAAAAGCCTCCTACGAAGGTATTTCTTCATAGAGGGGAAAAGGAAGAAGTCGCACGGGGCTAATTCTGGGCTATAGAGAGGGTGAGGTGGCCGACATTTTTATGAGATATTCAGCACCGACATTGCGATGTGCGGCCGTGCATTATCGGGTGAATCATTCAGGATTTTTCACAAAAATGTGGCCTTTTTCTCGTAATATGGCCTGCAGAATTTTCAGGACATCTCAAGACGATCTCATAATTACAGCGGTGGTGTTAATATTTTCTTCCGCTTGAGCACTGGAACGCCGGATCCACCTTCCTTTGACATTGATTGCCTTCCTTCTACACATTTTAAACCATCTGCGAGCTGCGCTATAGGAAAGAACAGACTCCCTATAGACCTTCTGTAGTACTTCATAAGCCTTCCCTGAAGATTTCTTGAAACGAAAGCAGAATTTCAGAGCAGCAACTCCACTGTGGTGTAGGCGAAACTGAACATGTCTGGAGTTGCACGTCCCATGCGTACTGAACAGAGCAGCAAGTCCCACGCCTTGAAACTTGTTCCATGCGTACATTACGTATTAAGCTATCAGTTAAAACATAGTGCCATTTTTGTCCCAAGGAAATTATGTCTGCAAAAATTATGGCCATTCTTTATTGAACAGCTCTCGTATAACCTGACACGGTGAATTCAGCCATCTTAAATTGAACGATACGGCTCAAAATTCTTTGAGACAAGATAAAAGACTTGTGTGAAACTTCTCGAAAGTCTCCACCTGCACAAGCGAAATTCGGATTGATCATACACCGGGGATTGAAAAGCGAATAGTCGCAGTCGCCACTTGTCACGTAAAAGATATGGCCTTTGAGACGCGGTCTCAAATGATTTGTAGCAGGTTAAACGTTTGCTACAGTGATAGTTACAGGATCCCTCCATTACGATTTTCATACGAAGACGTCAAACATCTGTGGACGACTGTATTTAAATTAAGATGCTTAAGTAAAATGAAATAACCTAACGTTTATTATAATTGTTAAAATAATATTTCGAAATGAAAATGCTTCCAATTAAATAAAATAATTAATTATAATAAAGTAAAATAAAATAATTAAATACTAAAGGCGTAGGTATTAAATAACTGATTTTTTTAAACTTTTATTTCCATGCTTCTACCTCTTGCCACTTACCCCATAGAACTGATGATCATGACGAATGTTTTTATTTTTGTCTCTCCATTTTTCGTTTTTCTCGTTGTCTAGGGTCCCAGTGAGAATGACGGTTCGAAACGACGACTGATTCCCCTGCTCACCTGTTAAGAATTCACGGGCGAAGACTGATTTTCCCGAGCGACGTTGAGAAGATTAATTAACCATCACTGGAATCTTTTCGTCCTTCCCATTTCTGTTTCTTCATCTTCAAAATATTATAGAAACAAGAAATTTGATGTTATTTTTTTATTTTTCTCCAATAAAGAAAATCTCTCGATTTTGTCTTCATAAGAACTATTTTCTGCTTAACCATGGAATACATTTTAAGTTTTTGTTGATACCTTTATCGTACATAGGAAAGTAATATCTTTACTATCATTGCAATGCAAACTGATATACTTGTGAAAAAAAACAAAAACAAAAACAAGAGAATCTGTAAATACTGTCAATCAATATCGTTAACCAATTTACTCTTGATGTACAGTTAAATTAATCGCTCTTAAGTTCCTGTATCGTTTAATATTATTATTTTTTATGATTTTAAAAGAAACAATTACGTTTTAGAGTTGTAAAAGAAAGAAAAAACTTAAGAATAAACATAAATTTAATCCATGTTATCCCTTTCTAAATGTAATCATTCTTGTCTCGTTTATTTTTCCCTGGTAATTATTTTTTTAGGAATTCCGCTGAGTGATGGCAACGAAATGGCCGAAATACATATATTAAAATATTTTTCCTTGTGGATAAGAGATGTGTTTTCATCATTATTTCGAAATACACGATTCAAACGTTTCCGAAATTCGATTTAACACGAAGTTAATCCCGGAAAGCATAGGAAAATAGCAGAAGCCCTGATTTCAAGGAAAATGGGTCCTTTATACGAGGCCTGTGAGAAAAGTATCCGACCTTATTTTTTTTTTGCGAAACCTGATGGATTTGGATCGCGCGCGCTTGCATGAGCCGACCTTGAACCTTTGTGCGTATGCGTGAATTTTTTCCCGCCTCTCAATAGCGTCAGTTGCTAGCAATCAGCATTAGAGGGAGGTAGTGTGTTGTGCTCTCGTCGGTTTTTGATTTGAAGGAAAATGACGGAACGACTGGAGCAGCGTTACTGCATCAAATTTTGCCAGAAACTGGGCGACAGCCAGGTGGAAACCATCCGGAAGATTCAGACGGTTTTCGGTGACGATGCTATGGGCATCACACAGATTAAGGACTGGTACAACCGGCCGGCCATCAGCATGCCGAAATGACCAGGTCATTGCCAAAGTGAACGCTGTGGTGATGCGGGACCGTCGTGTGACTATCCGAGAAGTTGCGGAAGAGGTGGGCATCAGTACGTTTTCGGCACATTCCATTCTGACCGAAGAAGATTTGGCCATGAAGAGAATGGCGGCGAAATTCATGCCGAAGCTGCTGACGGCGGAGCAAAAGCAACTTCGTGTTGACGTCTCACAGGACATGCTGGCCTCGCAAACAGTGACCCCGACTTCATGAACACCATAATCACTGGTGACGAGTCCTGGGTGTACGGGTACGACCATAGCATCGTCACCGAAAGCCTCCAAATCAAAAACCGACGAGAGCACAACACACTACCTCCCTCTAATGCTGATTGCCAGCAACTGACGCTATTGAGAGGCGGGAAAAAATTCACGCATACGCACAAAGGTTCAAGGTCGGCTCATGCAAGCAAGCGCGATCCAAATCCTTCAGGTTTTCGCAAAAAAAAACAAGGTTGGATACTTTTCTCACAGGCCTCGTAGTGGAGCAAAAAAAAATGGAGTAAAAATGAGGGTTAAAAGATTGTGGATAAAAATGGGAGATAAAGTGTGTCTTTCATCTCTTTACTTTTTTAATTCCCACTTCTTAACCCCTCATTTTTAATCAGAAATTGGTTTTTCATGTACGTATTTAGAAACTCGATAGAACTATTTATTCTTTCGTTTCTCATTATTTGTGACCAAATAACGTATCACAGCCACATGTTTCCATTTTAAAAATGTTATTAGTTCACGTAGCCACTGCCATATATTCCGACTGATCCTCATAATTTCGACCGTACTGGGCCAGCCAGATGGCCGAGAGGACTAGGACATAGGATTTCTAGTTCTCGAGTCCGCCTGGTCGTGGGTTCGAATCCCGCCGTGAACATGAATGTTTGTGTTTGTCCCGGGTTGCGTACAGATATAACTTGCGTAAAAGGCGCAAAATGACCTTAGTAGTCGACGCTAAAAATTCTAATAAACCAATCAACCGACCGTATTGGGTAAATTCGGCCCAAATCTTCATAGTGATGCAGATTTTGCCTAGAGGAATCTGCATACGAATTTTACTATATTTTTTCTACACATTTTCTAGCCAATTTTGTGCAAATACGTCCTATTAAAGATAGTGCGACTTTTAAAATTGCAAAACATAGCAAATAAAACTATGAAATCAATCAAACATTGTTGTGTGCGTGCATTCAGAGTCTACATCAAAAAATAATCGCGATTTTTCACAATCCTAATCCTCCAAATCCGTCATCTCAGATCATCGCGAGAACTGCGAAAATATAACCCACAAGGAGACTCCACGTACTCAGACTCACCGATTTTGATAAAAAATATTCGACGAGTAGCTTTCACCAAATTAAACACCCATGCAAAGCCATTCGACGCACGTCTCAACATTTTCTGAGAAAAAAATACACTTTATAAATGGCTGAATTGTAGCATAGTTTTTATCGCGTTCAGGTGGTCTAGTGGTTAAACGCTAGAATTCTATCTTGCAGATAAGTGAAAACATGTAACTTTTATTGAACACTTTTTTTTTTTTTCAATTCATGATAGATGGTGCAGTAATCGCAAAAAATATTTTTTTTTTGTAATTATCGAATAAAACAAATTGAATTGAAGTTTATTAAATTACGTTTTCAATATTCGTGATAAAGTTATCTAATAATACCAAACTGGACCTTCACCTCCTGGAGGTGGGACAGGGGGCAAGATTAAATTTTTTAACGTACTCTCCGAAGATGCAATAAAAATTGGGGGTTCCTATTTAAGATTTCAAAGTTGTCTCCTGCCTCACCCCAGGGGGTGAGGGGGTTCTATTCGATTGCTCCTCTCCGCGACAAATAAATTTCATTCGGAACTTTTTTTCGATCCCATGTGTTGTTTTCGAGATATTCCAGGGAAACTTTAAAATGGGCACACAATATTCAGAATGTTTAGGTTAAATTTTATAATAACTAAATTTGAGTTTTTTTTTTGCCAACTTTGACTAATGTACAGGGTTTAATTCACCCATGTCTTCCCCAGGGTTATTCCCAGGAAAAAAACCGTTGCATGAAAAATGTCAGGTTTTTCATTCATAAAATCCGCGCAACCCGCTGCAGGTTATTAAATCCCGATAAAAACCCTATTCTCACCCATTTAAAATAATTTATTTAGTTAGAGCTGGTTGAAAAAGGGATAAATTTGTTTAGGTAAATTTTTGAATAATTAAGATTTTTTTCTATTGCGTTTAATTGTTGAAAATGTAAAATAGGAATGTATTATCGATATGCATTTAAAAAGCTAATATGCAGTATTATCTTCGAAGGCTCATCTGTAGACGTCATTTTTGCTTATCCACCAGGAGCATAGATGAAAAAGTTTTCTGGGGAGCCAACGCGTGAGCTTGCTATAGTTGCCAATGTGAAAAGCACGAACTCCTATTGATTCCCGCTGTCTTTAATGATTCGTCGGAGTTGTGGATTGTCATAATATTTGTTTAATTTAGACAAGAAACTAATCCTACCGAGGAAGGTATAGGAAAGTAGCGGAAGCCTGAGTTCATCTATTTTTACCTCTTCATCTGCACTTTTTACCCTCCCCCATTTTTTTTTTTATTATCAAAAATTGATTTTCTCGAACGCAGTATTTAGAAAATATAAAAGAGCTCTATCTTCTTTCCTATCTCATTATTTCCGATCGAATGATATATCACATGCCGTATGATCCCATAGTTCTAAAGACCAAGTGACTGCCACCCCCACTGGGAAAATTTGGCCCAAATTTCATAGTAATGTAGATCTTACCAAAAGGA
>JAHWFO010037920.1:382015-440011 GCA_023313115.1 Rhysida immarginata | reverse complement strand
TGTTTTTTTATAGCATTTTTACAAAGGGACTTTAATTATAATCACCTGTATATAAAGAAGGATGTTTGTTTGTTTGTTTCTTATGCAAATCTACAGTTCTATTCCAATCTTGATGAAATTTTGCATACTTGACCTTCAAAGCATGAGGAAGGTCACTGTCTACTTCAGATTTCGAAAAAATAATAAATATTGATAAAAAATCGATATTCATGGTTATGGCAAGGCATACTAATGAGAAATATCTCATGACCAACAATGCAAGGCAAGGTTTGTGCAACAATACTTATCAACAATGGTATCAACATGCAATTCACAAACAGTCTGCACGGACCAACAATATATATCTCATGACCAACAATATAAAGAAAAGTTTCTGCAACAATAGGTATGAACAATGGTGTCAACACGCAATGCGCCAACAGTATGCAAGGATCAACAAAATATGTCTCATGACCAACAATGCAAGGCAAAGTTTGTGCAATATAGAATTCAATGCATAGAATTCCTGTTATTCAGGCTTTTCTTAGAAAAGAGAATTCTTAGTACTTAACAATTTCTTGAAAATCTTTAAAAATGATCAGTAACTGCAGATAATGGAGAGTTAGCAGACTATTGAGAAAGAGTGGAAAGACGAGAGAGAAAGCAATCCTTTAGCGCCGTGCTGTATTAAGCAAATGGTAATTGGAAGAATCGACGACTGCTAGACTACACAGAGATGAATGGCTAAGTTTTTGCAACAACATCAAGGGGAACATCTAAAGTAAGATTACGTGACTGAGAAATTATTTAGGTTAGCAGCGGCATACATGAAGAGGTCCATCCATTGTGAGCGTTTAAAAATTTTTTCCCGAGTTTTCATTATGAATTTTTACTGTATTAATTCTAAGCGTTTTCATGTGTTTATTTTTAAGATATTGCAAAATTTAATCATAAAAACAGTCCGAGTCACGCGCGGGGTTATGACCCAGCTTATTTGGTACCACATCAGATCCAAACATTTCATAAAAATGCATTTTGACTATATTCTGTTGGAATGTGTATATTTTGGAAACTGAGATGTTTTAATGCGATGACTGAACGTTCGTTTCCAAGAATTATTAATAATGAGCATAAAATGATGATGCAATGACAGAACATTAATAAGGCAATAAGGCAGCGTCTATTGATGATGCAAAGGAGTCACGCGTGTCTCCCTTGAGTTCCATATCAAACGTCCAGACGACTGGCAAAAAGTTATATGCCTGGGAAGCAAAGAGATAGAACGAGTATTGGTCAGAGAAACTCTGCAACTAAAATAGAAAAAGCTATACGGGCATTTGAAACATCTGAGCAACGGGAGTTTCGAATAGAGCAAGAGCTTCTACGTCAAGAGCAAAAAAAACTTTGGTCCTGGTATATCACCTAGAATTCCTGTTTTTCGTATTTTTCGTAGAATGGATAGTCCCTTTGCTCTGTGTTGTATTGATTGAGTTATTATTTAACGAATTGGGAGTTATAATTTAATTTTTTGAGATTGTTCTGTTTACCTACAAGTGTAATTATCCCGGGCAAAGTCGGGTACCTCTTCTAGTCATATTATAAAGTAGCGGAAGAATGGAGCTGTTTATTGGTTTTACAATGTCCGTCTGTCCATCTCCTTCATAATTTCTGCATTTTTTGAGGAGAAGGTTGAAATTTGGAATGTAGCTTACTATGGACATGCCTACCTTTACTATTTAGTTTGGTTTTGATTGGTACACTGGGGTCGGAATTACAAGGGTTGGGAGCCAAAGGGGATAAAAGATTTATGTGGTATTTTAGGTACGTAAAGGAGTGAAATTCAGTATGCAGATTCCTCTAGGCATGATCTACATTGGTATGAAGTTTTTGCCAAATTCTTCCCGTGAGGTCGGAGTTGTGAGGATGACATTCACTTGGTCTTTAGAACTATAGCAACATGCGGCATATGTCATTCGATCAGAAATGATGAAAAAGTAAGGAAGATAGAGCTTTTTTACATTATCTAAATGCTGCGTTCCAGAAAATCAATTTTGGAATTGATTAAAAAATTTGGCGATTAAAAAGTGCAGATAAAAGGTAAAAATAGATGACCGCAGTGCTTTTGCTACTTTCCTATACCCTCCTCGGGGGGATTAATTTCATATTGTATCATTGTTGAATTTAGGAATTTAAATATATATTTTTGTATGAATAACCGGAAATTATATTTTATGTTTCACTCATAAAACCCGTGCAACTCGCGGAAATCCATGGTAAAGTAGTGAAAAACCTTTCCGGACTATGTTAAAGCCATCATGAAAAGTTTGATGCCCATTGGTTTTGCTTTTGTAGAGATTATCGCGAATATACATAAACACAGACAGACAGACACATATTGACCTTTATTAATATAGATTGTCTTAAATAACAAGAGCATAGGATACATCTGGGCGGGTTAACACTGATAAATTGGCTGTCGATAAGGATATTGAATACAGCAAGTTTTATCCTTTTCAAGTTTTAAATTTGTCTCCGTTGGTGTAATCATCTCTTTACAATCTTTCATATTAATTTTTTTTCAGTAAATATTCCACAAATTGTTCTAGAATAATCTCATTATTCTGTTTTCGGACACGCTTACCTAAACATTGCTTAATATTCCCCAAGTTTTTAAGTTTAAAATTAGATTTTAGCTAATCTTTTGGTAAGATTAGCTAATCTTTAGCTAATCTTTACAGAAATTAAAGAAAACAAAATATTCATCAACAAATAACGCTATAAATATCTTTACATTATCATTCTACTTAATAAACAAAAGCTTTATGTACAGATTTCTTATAACCTATTTTTTGTAAACACTCATCAGCTCAGCCATAAATTGCCTTTCTTAGTTTTAGTATACTTTATTTTTCCTATCCTTACATGCAAAATTTTCTGGCAAGTGCATATAAACAGTTTCATTTAAATATCTATTTAGGAATGCTATAGTGGCATCAAAATGTGTTATTTCCAGATTATACTGTATTTTACTCTTAAAACAAATAACAGTTTCGAATAAGGAAGCACTGGTAAAAATGTTTCCTTATTGCGTAAAACCTTCAGTAAATAATCTAGCACGATATCTTACCTTACAAGGGGCGGTCATAAAGTCATTATAATCAGCCGGAAGACTGAGGGTGACGCTCCAGAGTGGCATAGTATTAGAAGTAGCGGATGACGCTCCAGAGTGGCATAGTATTAGAAGAAGCGGATGACGTCCTTCTCCACATAAGCACCTCACAGGGCCAACCCTTTTCTCAAGATGGACGATTTGCTGGATCCACTTTTATAGAGGTCCTCCTTTTGGCTGTTGAGGAAATGCTGCACCTCGAGGATGAACTCGTCATCTTCTTGGAAATGCCGTCTTGGGGCCAGGTCGGGTGAATACGACGTTAAAATTTGGTGTCATTTAATATCGATTTATTTTAAAAAACATTATAATGTGGTAATTTATTTTGTTTAAAAATTGTCTTTTGTGATAATTACAATTTAGTGATTTATACGTGAATAGGCATATGAATTTCGAATGGAAATTTCGTAGAAATAGCTGGAAGCATCTTCCACTAGAGAAGCAAAATCTAAATCCTGAAATTGATTACTTTAGAAAATTCAACATTTTATTTGAGATATCTCAAAATGTGTGGATTAGAGCTCTACTCTGTAGAGTGTGGCTTAATGCTGCCGGATATAGAGATTTGGAGAACTGCTCAAGGTGCTGACAGCGGAAAAGTAAATTTATATCGGCGATGAGTTAAATATTTACTGAGAAAGTAACGCATGAAGGACACTTTTATTGGCTTTTAGAAGATTTACTTTAAAGTTCCCTCTAATTATTTTAAAGCGAAACACCGAATCGATTCATTCAAACGGCAAAGTAGTTAAATATGTGAATAACAATATTCACTGGTATGTTTTATTTTTCCGTTTTTTTCTTTTAGAATTAGCTGAAATAGATCAAATTTTAAATATAACTATGAACTAAACATTATGTAAAATACAATAATCCACGAACCTTAAGCTAATAAACCTGATATAGAATTTTACCGGTTTTCATAAATAAAATTCAAGTATATATTGCAGTATAATTTCTCTGAATTTTGAAAGAAAATGCTAATATCCTCGATAATACAGGGTGTTTTTGAATTGAGTACAGATTTTTTGGGAGATGATAGAAAAGGTTCTTAGAAGTATTTTTTGTCATATGAACATGGGGTCCCCGCAGCTCCGTTTACTTACAATACTGCATTGAACAATCAAATGACACCGGGACGCAGTGTGCGTTGGTAGGCCTAGATTATTTTATTTTTAACAATTAACACAAGCAATCTACTGTAATCAATGACGTATATTAAAGATAGACTCCGAATCCTATTGTTGTAACTTGAAGCAAATTGGGAAGCTCCATGCCCAGAACTGTCATGGCCGAAAGTGAGTGAAGATGATGCAAAACACATGGCTAAACAGAAGAGTAGCTGATTAATAATTCTTTCATACGCGGATCACTGAGTGATAAGTTTATCTTTTCCTTTACTTTGTATTTGAAGTATTTTATTATATTTTATAAACAATTTTTCGTTCATGGTTTCAATTTCAATTTCGTTTCGATTGTCTTTCAGTTAGGTATTTTCATTTTAGTTACGTATTTTTGATTTATTTTTGAGGAAAATGATTCCTGATCCTTTTGTTTTGTTTGTTTGTACAGTTGTACGCAGTTTAACTTTGAGGAATGGTTTTGAATTAATTATTCCTCAGGCCCAAAATCTTCAAAAACAAAGCAGCCAGACAGCTAATTACTCCACGGCTCACTCCTGCCCAGAATTAACATGGCTCAATTTGCTTCACTTTTTGCCGCTGTTAACAATAGAATTCGGAGTCTATCTTTAATATACGTCATTGACTGTAATAACTTTTAAAGTAATTGTTTGCAAAGAAATTTCAAGGTGCACGTGTTTGTTTGTTGAAATGTCTTAGGACAAACTTCGTCAAGGAGATTCAACCCCTTTGTAAAATACGATTAGTCCATATGTAAATGAACTAATCGCATTCTGGGAAAGCAGTAGGTAAAGATTTGTTTTAAAAAGTTCACTTGATGTAAAGATAAAATAATCTAGGCCTACCAACGCACACTGCGTCCCGGTGTCATTTGATTGTTCAATGCAGTATTGTAAGTAAACGGAGCTGCGGGGACCCCATGTTCATATGACAAAAAATACTTCTAAGGACCTCTTCTATCATCTCCCAAAAGATCTGTACTCAATTCAAAAACACCCTGTATAAGATATTTTGATCATCTCACTAAAATTTATCTAAATCGCATAAATTATAAAGAAAGAGTTCATCTGTGCAATAAAAAATTCTGTAAAATTTTTTCATATGATTCATAGATAAAAGATTTTAGTACATACTTTTATCTTCCAGTATATCTCTACGAAAATTTAAAATTCGAAAAAACTTTGCTTTTCACTTTAGAAATAATTTTTAGGAAGTTCTTAAAAGTTAAAGGAAATAACATTTATTAGAGCCAATTGCTTCTTTAAAAAATAAAATAATGTTTAATTAAAAAGTATTTTAAATAACAATACTGAAGATGAAATTTCAAGACAGTAAGAGCCCTTCGCCTTCTTTAATTCCAATTCTGGTTCTTTTGTTTTTTTTAATTATTTAAACTCATGGCAGGGAGTCTCTCCTCTCTCTCTCTCTCTCTTTCCATTTTAATCTAATTTCCAATTTGGGTTTCAGCAATTTTAGTTTTTCTTGAGCCAAATTTTTTTCATCATTAAAGATGGATGTTAAAAGGAAAAAAAAGAAAATAGGACAACGTCGTAAAAAATAGCATGCGGACAATTCACCAATTATCTCTTTTTTATATTTAAAAATTTTTGACATTATAAAATTAGTTAAAAGTATCTCATAGTTTTAATCATTTCTAAGAATAATTGAATTAATCCTCTCGAATCGAGCAATTTTTACAAATTGGAAGAAAGGAATTAGATCATTTCTTCAACCTGATAGATTCTTCTACCGTCGTTACATTCACATAAAAATGGCCTTCAACAGAGATGACAAAGGATTCCATATTTGGGAAATTTTCGATTGATGTATGCAAAATTGAAAAAAAAATTGTGGAGATCCTCAAATTAGGGAAATGATAAGAGGAAATAATATTGGAAAAAATCGATAATATATAAAATTTGCATTTGGACCCTCATTCAAGGGTTTGTGCGAGTTTCTGAGCAAAAGGGAACATAAGATGTTGAATGTTTTTAAAATACATTTTCCTACATATGCCTCTCGATTTTCTTCTGGAAACATCTTTGTGATATGAACGATAGACAAGGTGAAAGGTTTCATTAAGACATGTCCACGATAATTGAGGTTTTAAGTGTTTAAAGATGCTGCCATGCTGGGAGATTACTGTTGGTTTCTTGTGTGACAGAGTAAGACGGAGTATAAGAAAAATGGCGGTTATACTCTTTAAATATTGTTTCGAATTATTGCACTGCATTAAAATGTAAAATTTTGAATGGCCTTTAATGCGTTTGGGAAAAAAGTAGAACTTGCTTGACATTTGTTACTTATTTATCTGTACAAAACGGAAAACATCTCGCCATAAATAAACAACCGAGTTATAAAACAACGTATTTCGAAGCTATGCATTTATTCTCAAAGGCAAGACTGAGTTCTCTAGCGAATTACTTAATAAGTATGACCTCAGGCCCTAATTTCTAGAGAGAAAAGTTTACAAAACACATATTTGATTTCTAAATCCAGTAAATTACGTTTAGCAAATACTGTTTTAACTCTAAAGTTTTTTGTCGCAAATATAAAACCACAACTCATTTGTCTCACATACACAGTCCAGTCACAATAATGTGACCACCTCTAAGTAGCCAGAATAACCACCTTTCGCGGCGCGGACAGCTGCTAGACGGGCAGGAAGAGAGTCAATAAGGTTCTGGAAGGTATTGACAAGGATGTGACTCCAGTTCTATGGCAAACTGCCGTAGGTTGCGCATTGGAGGATTCATGGCGCGAAAAACCCGATCGAGGTGGTCCCACAGATGCCCTATGGGGTTTAAATCCGAGGATTTGGGGGCTAGGAGAGTACCGTAAACGCATCCTCGTGCTCTTCGAACCACGCACGGACACTGAACGCCGTACACGCTTTCGCCCATCTGTCCGATGGAGCATAAATCATGATTCATTAGAAAAACCCATCTTTCGCCACTCTGTTGCTGTCCAGTTGCCGGTGAACAAATTGTCAGTCTTTGTCGCCGGTGAACAAATTGTCGCCTTCAGCATTGGTGCATGAACGGCCGTCAGCATTGGCCTCCTGGTTCATCTGGGAAGTCAGTTGGTCCATGGTTGCACGTTTGTTCGCTTGCACGCATCTCCGTAACCGTCGTTCACCTATGCCCCCCACATGACACCATGCCATTCTCCCATGCACGATAGACTTTCACCAAGGCGGCACACGAACTGTTCACAAAACTAGCCGTTTCGGAAATACTGCCGCCCTTGGCTCGGAAGCCGATGAACATGCCCTTTTGGAGGTCGGATAAATTGCTACGTTTCGCCATGACTCCAACAAATGCTTTCTACTTCCTCTGACACCCTTCCTATACCTCCCCCCCCCACCTCTGATACAGATACGTACCTTCTGGACGTAACCATTTTTTGCTGATATTGAACGTAGGGGATAGTCACATTAATGTAACTGGGGACTGTGTAGAATCTGGTAAAGAAAAAAATTTGAAAATATATGTAGTAGTTTTGTTTGTATTGCAAAACGGACCTAACTTTGCGAATAACCCTCGTATTTCAATTACAACTAATTCATATAATAACGAATATGTTAATATGCCATCAATACTGTTTACCATTTTGATGAATACAAACGTCAATAAAAACAATATTTTCATCTTGAAACCAACGCATTTACGCCTTAGTAGTTAAGACGTCAAGAAATTTTCATAGTGCTAAAACCATTTCTTACTGTCCATTTACATTTCAAATATTGAATTCTGTTATAAAGCGAAGCCCTATGCAGCTAAATGATTGCAGAGTTCTTTTCAGGACATTTTACATTCTTTAAGTTCAACAATTCGTTCATTGGATGAAGTGCTGCGTCCCGTGACATCACTTAATTCCGACGTCAAATTAAAAGAAATCGAAGGCAGAGGAAACGTCGTGAACGTAAGCAACATCACTCTCCACTAATTATCAAGCTCATTACAACACGAAGGGGAGATTCTTGGAAAAGTTCTCTCTTTTATGTCCTTCCCCCTTTTCCTTTAAGTAAATGATGGGAGTCTTACGAATTCGGTGCTACTTAACGATTCCAAATATTATCGATTCAAGCGTTGACATTTCTCTTCGACCATGGGAACTCAGCTTTTTAGATGGAATGACAAATATCAACGTAAAAGACATCACAATAAATAATACATAAGTCATCACAAATAAATAACTGAGGGAAACGCATCTTGTGATGGAAAAAAATCAAATTGAAGGTTTGTGTGTAAATAATGAAATGAGGGGGGAAATCCCATTTTTTCTATTATTATTAAAATGCCTTTAAACTATATTTGACGTTTTTGATATGAAAGAGGATTTTAGAATGGTTCAGTTTCTGGTCGAATGTAACTTTTTTAAGGATTTTAATTCTCTTAAGGTAAATTTATATTGAAAAAAAACAAACAAAGACTAATTGTTGCGTAAAATGTTTTAGATAGCAGCAAGCAAACTCTACCTTAAAATTCCACTAATGACATATTAGACTGATCATATTAAAGCTGCACTAATGACATATTAAGTGATAAGTAATCATATTGTTTATTTCAACTCCCTTTCTTGTATCAAATACTTTATTGAAAATACCGATAGTAAAAACCTTAACCGTAAAGATAAGATTATATTATTAAGCAGTGTAAAATGCAAAATATCTCTCAAATATAGATACATTTTAAATAAAAAAAATTTGCTATTTACTTAAAATTAATTCGTATTTCTCGTAGTCTCACAAAATACAGTAAAGGGAACTTTTTATAAAGCAAATTTACATTTGTACGAATGTATCTTTTTTTTTAAACATGAGATTTTTAGGAAAAGTCCATTTTTATAAGGGGTGAAGATTGCTGTCATGTTTAATAACCTTAGAAGAAAAGTCGAACAGCACTGACTGTACGTAAGTAAATAAACATATTGGCATTCTTTCCTGAAAATATTAAAATGCAACACATTATATTGAATTAATCCCACGTAAAAATAAAACGTTCAGAAAAAGGTTTAGCAGAGTTATTTTATGAAAAGGACATGAAAAAAATTACACAAATTGAGTTATAAATGCGTTTGAAATGATGAAATTTTGCTTCGGTATTTTACAAGGAAAGTTAAAATTCAACTTGATATTTATGGTGTACGAGTAAATCTTATTACTTGATACATTGTGTTAAGCAACTATTAAGTGAATACCATTTTAAAACGCACAAAACAAAGCAAGCAACGTCAATCAATAAAAGATTTGTCAGTTGCTCGGACTGTTGAGCTCAAGCGTTGATAGCGTAGAAAATTCTGGATTAAATGAAATTTGTACACAATATACCAAATCGTATAATAAGCATTTTTAAAATTATATATATTTCAGAACAACGCATTATGCGAGTAATAATATTTCATTTTCTCGAATGTGATATATTTCTTCTACATTTTATAATTCCCATTTTGTACGCTATGAATGCTACAAAAGCAAGTTACGAGCAAAAAACTTTTTTTATTTTTTTTTTTGGATCGGTGTTATATTTGGAGAAAAAATAATATGAAGCAAAACTCGGAAATTAACTTTTTTTTAGTTCTTATCCTCTGCAATCCATTTATTCTGGATTTAAAAAAAAATCTCCACATTAGTGGTCTTTCACCGCTTTGTGTCTCTGCTTATTATTCGGAACGCGGAACTCTCTTTTTACCCGAGGCCGAAATGAAAAGTACTCGTAACGTGGGAGAGAGGCAATGTGCTCTCTCTGGTGGCAGATCAAAAATGAATTTGCCATTTATCTGTTGAACGTGATGAATTTTCGACTTTCAACCTCTGTTTAAGGGAAAAGAGTAAGCTAGTCAAAAGGTAGGACAGATGAAAAAATCACTGAAGGTTTTTTTTGATAGGATGTTCCGAGAGTCAGTCTCGTTTGTAATAATTACAATAATTATTCTTCTTTCGCAAAGAAATTAGTAAAGAATTAGTCAAAAAGAATTTTACACTTTTAAATATCCATTCCGGATAAAATACTTATGATATAGGACTATACAAGGCAGCAATAGAAAGAAAAAATTACTCAGTTTTCAATTCCATTACAATGATTCAATACGAGAGCCCTGTGGAACGATGGTCCAATCTTTACCATACACGCGACAGCATATCGGCGACTTTAGCTTCAAAGACACTTTTGATGCGGCTTCGTAGTTCTGCCAGATTTTTCGGCATAACTGATATGTAGACAGTGGCCTTCGCATAATCTCAGAGAAAAACCATAAGAGGTCAATCAGGTTAACTTGATGAAGTGCCAGATAATTGACAGCGTAGCGACCGATTTACCGATTAGGCAAGTGTTCATTCATATAACGCCGCACCCGTTTGTGATAATGAGGTGGGCTCGAAACTAAGAGAAACTTGATGAGTCTTTCTTTCTATTGATGCCTTATACAGTCCTCAGTCATAAGTTTTTTATCCCCACTAGATGTTTAAAAGTGAAACATTCTTTTCCACTCACACTATTTAAAAATATACAATAGGATTTCATAATTATTTCAGAAACTAATTTTGCTTTCATTTAATTACTTCAGATCCCTACCGTTAAGCGCTTGCAATATGCAAAATACTTTAAACAGCTGTTTTAGCCGTTTTTATTTCGATCCTCCTTCATTTTATAAAACCCCAGTGAATTTAAATTTCTTAATTTTTATGATCTCGATCAACTCACTACATTAAAGTTGCTAGAGAAACCCTTTATGATTATACGGAGTGGCGCAAAAAAGGTGTTAGAAAGTTTTTTTCTACTATGACATAATGTAAGGTTATAGATTCTTGTTATCATATTTATGTTATAACAGACATCCTGAAATTTAATGCAGAAGGTTTTCAAAGTGATTTCCGTCTCCTGTAATCAATATGTAGAGCCTTGAACAGGGCTCCTCTTGAACAGGGTTCTGACTCGTTCCACATTCTCCGGGGTTATAACTGAGGCTGGTCGTCCTGAGTGGCCCTTCCTGGAATCATGTACCGATCCGGTCGTTTCAGAATGTTTCATCAACCTGTAAAAATCATGAAAAAAAAACTACGGTACGGTAAAAAGACCCGCATCAAAGGATGCTTAAATTTTGTCATCACAATTTGGCTTCAGTTCTGTACTGTAATCTCACCGTGCAATGGTCATTTCGGATGGTGCTGTTCTTGGACCAAATGTTCTGTTGACCACAGCGTTACTTTTAGCATCTTCGAAAAATTTCTTTACGATAAACACACGCTATTCCAACGTTAGTGCTTCCGTTCTGAAATGTAATGAGAGACATTAGTGAGTGAGCTATAGAATGTTCAGAACTGAATAGAAGAGTATCACGAGGAAAATCGTTTACGGCGTACGATTAAACCACAGTAGACAAAAACTTTCTAATACTTTTTATTGCGCCACCTGGTATCTCGATTAGCTAGGCATCAGTATGATGCTTGAATAAATAAGCATTATTTTAATTTTAAAAAAATCAAAAGCTATTATACAGGCTAAAATAAACTTAAAAATTTATTCCCAGTGATTTAATTTGCATTCATTGATTCTATAGAAAACTCTATTTTAATAATTTATTTAATGAATTTTTAAGTTTTATTATTACGGCTACAAGATTCGATTAGGCTAGAATTACATTACTATTTATTTCTTGTCTTTTCTAATTTTATCCATTTTATTTAGGTAATGAACCATAAATGACTTGTTGTTGGACAGGGGTCTCATTTACATAGAGAAACATCTCGGCTCCATTGATAATTCATTAGAGTCACCTAGATCAACAAAGCCGTCAACAATTAACCTTTTGCGTTCTTCGCCGCCACCTAATTACTGTTTCGCGCAAAGTAAGAATAGATTTATAGGCCATAAAAAATTTGCACTAATTATAACGAAGGCATTTCCCAGATGTTTATAATGGTCCGAATCATGCCACGGGCTACTGATAGAGCGTGACTTATATCCTCTATAATAAATGCAATGGCGATTAATAAATCTTAACCTGAAAAAAATAAACGACTATACAACATTAGAGACATTCATTCGTTATCGATTACCACAATTGCTGCGTTAAAAGTTGAAATTTAAGTTCGTGCCCTGTGATTAACTTGCATTCTTAAACGAGTTGCGTACTTTTTTTTAAAAACAATGAACAAACGTGAGCTTCGTTTAGAACTGTTTTACGGAATTCATTATACGTGTTTTAAAGAAAAGCTAATTTTGATATTTTCCTAAAAAAATAACCGCTATATTAAGCATTTAGTGTAATTTTTGAGATTAAACTTTAAAGAAGAGATAATAAACTTTAAAGAAGAGAGAGAGTTAAAGAGACCAAGAGCATTCCTGTACATAACGAAATTCCAGCGACTCCATCAGGATTGTTTAGTTAATTTTTAATGGCTCATAATATTGGGTTTAGGTTGTATAATGTTCTCTCTGAATGTTAAAACTCATTTGTGGGATGGACGGATGGCAATAAATAAATAATGAGAAGACTGATTTAAAAATTCACTCTCGAAGCAGGGATATATTAGCCGTCGAATTAAGGAAGATAAACCATTATTCGTATTTCGTAAAAAAACGTTAAAGTGCGTAAAACATGTATGAAAGAATGCTCTTCATTAATAAGAAATGCTAGATGCAAATTCAAATATCTATTTATTTCAGTAGACATAACATCGCTATATTCAGATTTTATGTGTTTTTAAACGAAAAAACACAGCTGACAGAATAAGAGTAGTTTGGAAATACTTGTACCAATAAATACACTTAAACAGATTTCTATTGAACGGTTGTGTTTACATGTAAACTTACATAGTAGTCATCTATGTAGTTCAAGCAGTGGTCCTAAAAGTCGACAAATTCCTGTATACCTGTCGCAAAAAACTGGCAAGCTTTTGCCAAATCCATTTCTCCATCATAGCACGGACCTCTTGGTCGAAGTTGGAGCGTGAAAAGCTGGAGTTTTAAATTCTTTTTTCAGTGCTCCGAAGAAGAAAAAGTCACAATGGAGAAAGTCCGGAATCTATTGAGGGTGGGCACGGGCTTCCCATGTAGCTAGACCTTCGCTGCTTCGAGCGACGCGTGTGATCTGGCATTGTCTTGAAATGGCACGTTTCAAGCAATCGTCCCTGTAAAATTTCCATGTACCGAAAGATTTCCGCTGGTTGCATGTCTTCTTTATACAGGAATTGAATCATAGCTGATTGGGCATGTCTGAAAGTATGAATGACACCGTACTGAAGAAAACGCGGTATCTTTACCGCTAATATACGTATGTAGCATGCTACTTCTCCAGGTCTCATCATATACACTGAACGACCAATTTATTAGAGACATCTCTTACGGAAATGGATCGTCCTCCCAGTGAACCCAAGCAATGGAACAGGCCGAAGCGGTGTATAAAAGGGACGCATTGGATCATCAGTTGCAGTCAGCAGCGGAAATGGACTGAATTTGGGTAAATCCAAGGATTTGACCGACGTTGAAGGAGGCATGATCGTTGGAGCTCGACGCGTGTAGTTGAGCATTTCGCAAACCGCAAACCTCCTCGGGTTTTCCCGTGCAGCAGTGTCAAGGCTATTCCGTGAATGGCAGTTATGCCAAAAAACAACCTCCAACAAACATAATTCCGGACGAAACAGGGCCGTGGATGAACGAGGCCAACGGCGACTGGCACGAATCATTTACAGCAACAGGACGGGAACGGCCCAACAAATTGCAGCGCAGTTCAATGAGGGAGCATCCCAACCCATTTCGGAGCACACGGTGCGGCGCACCTTGCACCGAGCTGGGTTTAACAACAGGCGGCCAATATGGGTACCATCGCTGTTACCGCAAAATAGGAAAGCGCGCCTGCTATGAGCACACAGGCATCGCCACTGGAAGCAGGATGAGTGGAAGAAGGTCGCCTGGTCCGACAAATCGCGGTTCCTACTTCATCATGCAGACGGCAGACTGCGCATCTGGCGCAGACAGCACGAGACTATGGATCCATCCTGTCAGCAGACACCGTACAGGCAGATAGAGGAGGAGTGCTGGTCTGGGGTGTCTTCTCTTGGGACACACTGGGTCCTCTGATATCTGTAGACACATCCTTGAATGCGACACACAATCTGAACATTGTTGCCGATCAGGTGCACCCGTTCATGATGACTGTGTTCCCTGGTGGCGACGGACAGTTTCAGCAGGACAATGCTCCCTGTCACCGTGCTCGAATGGTCTTTGACTGGTCCGAGGAACATGACGCGGACTTCCACCTGCTTCAGTGACCAGCTCGATCACCCGATCTCAACCCGATCGAGCATTTATGGGATGAAGTGGAGAGAACCATTCGACGCCTTTCCACACTACCGTCCAAGCTGCACCAATTATGGGACGCTGTGATATCAGCCTGGGCTGCTATTCCTCCGCAACGGTTTCACCACCCTGTTGAATCCATGCCAGCACGTATTCAGGCAGTTCTCGCCGCTAAAGGAGGCACAACACGCTGTCAGAGAGGTGTCTCTAATAAATTGGTCGTTCAGTGTACATTGCTGCCATATACCATCCACCGCATGAAGTAATCGGGCAGCACAGCGCGCAGTCTATTTCATAGGCACGACCTTTATTTTTATTATAAAAAATTGAATTAGGGAAAGTTCTACGCAATCGAAACTCCCTAGTTCTTTTCCTTAAATCGTTAACTTTTCTTTTATAAAACACTGACAAGATATTTACGATTTAGAAGCACACGATCTTACGCTATCGCAAAGAGCATTAGACCACAAAGATATACAAATACCATTAGGATTGGCTTGGTGAGCGAGATATCTGGGGCGCAAAGTTTTTAGTTATCGAGTTTATCGAATTACAGGTTTGAGTTCGTTGTGGGGCATTTTGCATTAAATACATTTTATTTTTAAGAAAATCGATTTAAAGGAACACACAAAATTTTTGTGAATATATTTTCTTCATTACTGCGTGTCTAACAAGTTCTAGTTTAGTCTTTTTTAATATTTTCGGATCTTATATAAGTTGCAAAGGGCGAAGACAGTATGTTTTTAGAATACTACAAAGGTCGCATACGACTTATAAGTTAACGCGACCAAAAAAAGTCTAGAGAAACCAAACTAAACTACAAGGAGCATTCAAAAAGTAATGTGCCACAATTTAAGCACGCCGGACAAAAATATTAGTCACCTGCTGTGTTAATAATGTGTTGCACATCCCTTCGCTTTAATTTCAACTTTAATGCGCTTAGGTATTGATTGCCCAGTGTCTTTAGATACTCCTTATCTATCTCCAATCATGCTGCATACAATTTATCCCCAAGTCGGCAATGTTAGTCTGATGGCGATTATTCCGCTTAACACGTTGCTCCAGGTGGTCCAAAAAATTCTCTATTGGGTTCAGATCTGGGGATTTGGCGGACCAATCGAAGTGCTGCATGGTCTGATCAAGCTCGTCGAACCACTCCTCCATGGATATAGTCCTGGGAACCATGCCTTTATCGTCCTTGACGTGATCCACAAAAGGTAACAGTTGTCCATCCAGAATGTTACAATAGTGATGTTGGTTAATCCTGGCGCTAATTTCAACGAGAGGACCCTGTTCATTGTACTGAAAATTTGCCCATAGCATCACAGAGCCACACACGCCTGCACCACACCTTGGATACAATCAGGGTGAAAGGCTTCATTGCGTCTTCTATGCACACGATGTCGAGCGTCATTCGAATAAAGACAAATTTTTGATTCATCCGACCTAATCACGCGTTTCCAGTCGTCTACGGTCCAGTTCTGATTCGCTTGTACCACTGTACACGACTTTCTTGTGAGCTGGAGTGAGCATCAGACGCTTGCGAGATTACTGGCTCCAGATGTCCATTTTAAGCAGTTGCCTCCTTAAGGGTCTTTCACAAACTTGTCTATGCGGACCATTATTGACTTCCTGCAGTTCTTGCCTTGTTTGAAAGCGGTTGGCCGTGACCTGGCGCGATATTCGTCTTTGATCCCGTTCAGTCAGCAACAACTTCCGACCACAGTTTTGACGGTTGTTGCCACCCGACGTGCCTGTGGACCAATTCTTGGACTCAGGACGACTATGCGCTTTGATACTCCGGCAAAGGTAGCTACTTCTTGCACCGGATGTACTTTCGCCTGCCCAAATGCTATGGTCCCCCCCCCCTTTGCCACTTAGATACGTCTGGCCCATTTTTCGCAGCCAAGTTCAACATGGAATGACACAAATTGCTGTTAACAATACTCGTACGTTGCTTAGTCACTATAAGTTATACTATCTGAATGAAATGTGCTCATGCTATATTCAAACTACTTTACATAGAAGCGACTTAGAACTCTGAAAGTGACTAATTTTCTGTCCGATGTGATTATTTCTATGATGCGAACAACGGCTGCACGGCTGAAATGAAGAGTCGCAATCTTACATCTCCCCCCTGTTGTGCGAGGTTGCAAGCTCTGCTGCCAGGTGGCAGCACGATAGCAAATGTTAAAAATGAGTGATGCACGTTACAACCTTCACCGTGCGTCATCTACCTTATAGTCCCGACTTGGCACAGTCGGACTTCCACATATTTGACCCTTTAAAAGAATGCACTCCGTGGAATCCAATTCGCATCCGATGACGATGTTGCACGCTCTTCTAGAAAATTGGCATAAAGAAACAGAAGGAGACTTCTTTGAAAGTAGCACTGATGATTGTAGTAATGGGATGCCAGAATTGCAAAATTGTACAGGGTGATTACAAAAGAACTTCACACTTTTAAAAATTTATTACATCAAAGCTATTCAGAATATAGACACATCACATACGGATTCTTAAAGGAAAAACTCTGGAAGTTTATTGTTACATGTAGCATTACGTAACTTGAGGATGATACCAAACAATAACCTGAGGATTGATTGGTCGAGCAAACAATAACCTGGAACTTGCAAAGTGGCCACCGCGGAACCCCGACCTCACACCTTGTGATTTCTTTTTATGGGGGTGTGTAAAGGACAAGGTCTTCACCCTACCCCTTCCCCGTGACCTAGACGAGCTGAAAGAACGCATTACGGTAGCGATACGTGGGATTGATGGAGACATGTTAATGCGGATTTGGGACGAATTCGACTACAGGGGGGCATATTGAACATCTTTAACTGTGTCACAATAAACTTCAAGAGTTTTTCTTTAAGAATCCGTATGTGGAGTGTCTATATTCTGAATAGCTTTGATGTAATACATTTTTAAAAGTGTGAAGTTCTTTTGTAATCACCCTGTATGTTCCATACTTCCAGAGAAATTAAATATGGATGCATTACTTTTTGAATGCTCCTTGTAACTTTTATACGTGGCGCATCCAGAAATTACTTAAAAGGGAATTATTTCATTTTGTCAGGGAAAAAACTTTCTTTTGTATAATTTTGTATATTCAAAATTCAGAAATAAGAAGTTTCATTTACAGGAAAACAATTTTAAGTTTTTACATAAATTTAAATTATGCAGTTTTACTTCAGTTAAATAAACACTGAAGGGAAATAATTCGGTATTCTTTCCCCTTCTTCCCTGGCTAAGCCTTTCAAACATAACATTCCACAAAAGTTTACGAACGCCTCTACTTTACAAGAGAAATGGAACTCTCTGTGGCCATAAGCCTGTGTAAATAAGGCAACTGAATTGCTGGCACAAGTTACTGCTATTTCTGGGATAGATTTGGAAGAATGCCATATCATTGAATTCCAGCTAAACTACTTTCAGATGGGGTTCATTGGGGGATGTCATCTTGGAGCTTGTCGTTTACCGCAATTTCAAAGAAACGAGCTATCCGAAGTAAATTGTTGCTGAACTATTCTCAACATAAAGAGGATACTATATTAACAATCGCACTGGTAAACCAAGGAAGCTGATCTCAAGAGACTTGAGAGCAGATGGCAGATGGTCCGTAATTTCCATCGTGTTCCCTCACAAGAACTTGCTCCAAAACTTCACTCGGCAGATCTCTTCTTCAAAAGATTCGTACAAACAAATGCCATCTATTTAATAAGACGAATGTCAGAAGAACATTTGCTAGCCAAAAGAATTGTTGATAAATATATTGCCATTTTCGCTGTATTCAGTTTCCGTTCGTTCAGTTATAAATTAAATTTTATTGAAATTTGGAGGAGAAGAAAATTATTTGAGATCTCAAGACTATTTACATTTCAAAAAAGGAATAACTCAAAACAGCGCAAAAATTTGCTACCAAGGAGCAATGTTGCAATATTTCCAGTTCGTGATTTACTTGAAATTGATCTCCTTAATTTTTGTCGTTTATGATTACCAAGTACCTAACAATGCGATGAAAGTGGAAACCACGGAAAACTCGAAATCAATAATTAGCGAATGAAGAAACTTTTTTATGGCTTGCTTATAAAAGGTAAAATATGAAGACAATTTCTCTCCTATTAGTGGAATTTTTAAAAATTAAAAATTGTTCTTGTTTTGAGCTTTTTTTATTCGTTTTTTTTTTATATATATATTTTATTTTTTTAATACGAACGATTTTTCACCGGTTCAATAAACTGTTCGTATCTAACCGAAAATGAAACTGATTGGATGATAAGCGCCATCTAATAGGAAAAGTTATAAGTTTTCAGAGAGAATGATGTTTATGAAATTTGCCGGTAGAGGCAGAACCGATAAAAACTTCTGGAAATTATTTTTAACAATTAAAAGATTTTTCAACATTATTGCTGTTTTTATAATCGTTAAGAACATCAATGTCGGTATCTTATTTTTATAAACGCGGGTAACTCTGAAAATCATCTGTCTAACGGCCGGTTGCAACAACGTCAGTTATAACGACCCTAACTTTCGGTTAGTTAACGATCGGTTAAGTCCTTTAACCGGGAAATGTTGCACCAAGCCTAGTTAAGTCTCAGTTAGCTAACTGGATGGAATATGAGTAACGAGGACTGTGATTGGTTCGTTTTGCTCCAATTAAACTTCCGGTCAACATGGCTGATTGCTTTCAATTAGCTGTTTCATAACTCGATTATCCAAATAACGTATCAATTTAGCTGTTTGATAATTAGCTTATCCAATTAACATATCCATTTAACTTTTCCAATTAGCTGTTTGATAATATTAACTTATCCGTTTAGCTGTTCGATAATTAGCATATCCAGATTGCTGATTGCTGTTTGAAAAACTAGCTTATCCATCTAGCTTACCCAATTAGCTTATTAAACTAGCTTATCCAAACAGCTTATCCAAATTGCTATTCAAATCGCTTATCCACTTGGTTTATCCAATTAGCTTATCCAAATAGCTAATTCAAAATGCTATTCAAATCGCTTATCCATTTAGCTTATTCATTTAGCTTATCCAAATAGCTTATCCAATTAGCTTATTCATTTAGCTTATCCAAATAGCTTATCCAGTTAGCATTCCAATTAGCTTATCCATTTAGCTTATTCATTTAGCTTATCCAATTAGCTTATCCAAATAGTTGTTTGATAATTAGCTTATCCAAATAGCTGTTTGATAATTAGTTTATCCAAACAGCATATCCAAATTGCTATTCAAATCGCTTATCCATTTGGTTTATCCAAGTAGCTTATCCAAATAGCTAATTCAAATTGCTAATAAAATCGCTTATCCATTTAGCTTATACAATTAGCTTATCCAAATAGCTTATCCAAATAGTTGTTTGATAATTAGCTTATCCAAATAGCTTATCCAGTTAGCTTTCCAATTAGCTTATCCATTTAGCATATCCAATTAGCTTATCCATTTAGCATATCCACTTGGTTTATATGTTAGCATGTCCAAAATCGTTTATACTATTATCTTATCCAAATAGCTTATCCAAACAGCTGGTTGATAATTAATTTTCCAAATGGCTTATCCAAACAACTTATCCAAATAGCTTATCCATTTAGTTTATCCAAATAATTTGCACAATTAGCTTATCCATTTATCTGTTTGATAATTAGTTTATCCAATTAGTTTAAAATCTATTTCTGTTTCGGAATGCCATTTTGCTTCACTAACCATGGACTTAAACCGTGGTCATCGAGCGTTTAAGTTAAACCGCCACTTAACATCTGGTTAAGCCCTAATCTCTCTTGATGCAACGCAAAAATTTTTAAACGGGACTTTAACGAAGAGTTAGTTTTAACTGACCTTGTTGCAACCGGCCGTAAGACGAATAATACAGGATTACCAAAAAAAAAAAACAAAAAAAAACTTATTCATTTTGAGAACTGATAACGGTTTTATTATTAAGGTTATGAGGATATTTTATTAAGGTTATAGGCATAATGTCGGAAACGTTTCCGACAATCCGCATGCCTACCATGAAATTCCTCTACACTCGGCGAAGGTAATGTAGTTGCCTTGTGTGGCTTCACTGCAAACTTAATCATTGGACCGATTTTCTTCGAAAAACAGAACGATGGTGTTTTGGCATCAGTGACAATCACAGGTGCCCGCTACTTACGGATTTTACAGGATCATGTTATTCCTTAAATCAGGCAACTATGCATAACGTAACATTGGGAAACTATGCATAACGTAACGTTGGGAAACGTAACATTCTACGAGGGGTGTCCAGAAAATAAGTTCCGTTTATTTTTAAAAAATCGAGTGTTTATTGAAAAAAAAATGAAATTTACAAGAATTGTACTTCAATACATGTATTATTTTTCTATGTAATCCCCACCGATCTCAATACATTTTGTATACCTGGAAACGAGCTTTGAAATCCCCTCCTTGTAAAAGCTTCCTACCGTCTCTTTTGTCCAGTTGTTGACTGCTTCCTTGACCTTCTCATCAGAACTGAAGCGTTCTCCCGCTAATTTTCAATTTTTTGCGTCAATTTGTCCGTGACGAGTGAAGGTCGACTTCTGCCTTTTTCGTCCTCAAGATCGTGTCTTCCTGCTTTAAACTCGCGAACTTCTCACCATTGACTCAGACATCACATCCTCTCCATACAGAGAAACAAGCTGTTGGTGAATGTCCATTGACTTGAAGCCGCGAGCACAGAGAAACTGAATGACACCGGCGCACAACGATCCGAGGTGACTTGGGAACGATGGTGGCGGGAACCGAACTGGAGGACGCCATTTGCAGTACCTCTCCTGACCGTATTAGTCGAGCGACTGAGTTCACTCATCCCGCATTCGTTCACAAGATCGTTCTCTTTCACGCAACGTTGCCGGATTTCGCATTACTCACCTTTTTAAGCCTACATAACAAAACGGAACTTATTTTCTGGACACACCTCGCTGCCATATAATCATCCCTGTAAAACATTTCTTGCTTTCTGTTTTTACTGAATACAGATTGATTGTTCCAATAGCCTGGCCTACTCAATCCCCAAACCGTAATCCCTGTGACTATGAGGATCTTATGAGACCAACAACTCTCTGTAACTTGAAAGACTCCAGCAGAAGAGAGAGATAACTAAAATCTCACAGCCAATGTAGCAATCTATCGTTTTCAATATCTTAACCGCTTAAATTTGCTGATAGAAGAAAAAGGTAATCATATCTATTATAAAGATAACAGGAAACCACTGATCCACAAAAAACTTTTAATCGGACGTATGCGCTTTTCGGCAGCCACGCTGCCTTCTTCAGCGTACACAAGGATTTTGATCAGTGTCTGTTCTGATCAAAATCCTTGTGTACGCTGAAGAAGACAGCGTGGTTGCCGAAATGCGCATACGTTCGATTAAAAGTTTTATGTGGGTCAGTGGTTTCCTGTTATCTTTATTGAAATTCGTCCATAGTGTCCGGCTCCAGTTCTCTCTTATATCCACTATGTTAAAACATGTCACTAATTGCTGCAATGGGTAAGAAACGTGATTTATCAGATCTGGAAAAGGGGAGCTGTACGCCATCTAAACGTTGCTTCGCATTCATTCTGTTGTTGTGGGGTTTATGAGCAGCAGCAGCACGGCCATGGAAACCTAGGGTCCTCAATTCCTAGGGAATTGTGGTTGTACGGGCGGTATTTGAAGTGTGTAGCAGTTGTTTCAGTGAAGATTTCAGATTGCATCGTGTCACCATGCTAGCACTCAACGATTTGTCATTTTCTTTGGCCTATCATTTCGCAGTTTCACTTTCACTGCTTCGCTACTTGAGATATCCACTTGATAATGACATTAAAATCTAGTCCGTTAACTCGAAATCTATACCCTGTCTCATGAACAAATAGTTCGAATAATTTTCTATATAAAAAGTTCAAAATTCTTTCTGCAGTCATATTTCATATTTTTCTCTGGTTCCTACATGAAGAACGTCAAAGAGATGTGTCAGAAATGAAAGATGATCCGATTTTCCACGAAGAGGATTAAAATATCTTAAATATTAATTTTAAAAAATGATATCTGACAGATACCATTCCACTATTTTATTTTCGAGAAGCACACGGTCTAACGTAGTACAAGGCACTGGTACTAGTCTAACGGCGGAAGGATACAATGTTGTGCACTATGTCCGTAACGTCACCCTGTCTCAGCTTCAGTTGAGAGTTGGCATCTTATTTCTTTAATTTTATTTAATTATTGTTAAATATTATATAAAAAATTAAATTCATTTCTATGGTGGTTAAATATTAATTACAGAATTTGTCTTCAAATTTATCCACTTAATATATATATAAATCCGTCTCAATTCGAATAAAAAATATTAGAAACGATCCATGAGTGTAAACTTCTTTTAAAAATTAAAGGTTTACCGAGCGCTTTCATTAAGGCTCATTAAAAATAGAACTCTTCGTTATGTATTTATGCTGCTATATTAAAATCTTACCATAATGGAATTTTTAATGTAAAAGAGAAAAACGCATTAATTTGCATTCGCCCCTAGTCTAATTGGGTTAAGTCATTAAAGAAAATTAAGACTTTTACTCATAATTATAAAAGACATGAATATTTATAATTATATTAAATCTTCTGTATAATTATATTTATATTTATAATTATACCCTTAAAGTGTTGCTTAAAGTGCAACTCATGTGAAAAGCAGTCCGTTAGAATATAGCATACATGAACAGGTATGATGGATATATACAAGATAAAAATTGACAGCCTATTACAAAAATTAACATTTTTCAGAAGCAGAGAAAGTCATTAGTAAAATATATAGAAAGTGAAATCACATGGTTTGTATCGATATTTGTAATGCTGACCTATTTTAGCCTGACTTATCCGTTTCGTTTTTTACTCTTTTATTTACTATAAGCGTTTTGTTATTTAACATTATTGACACATTTCAATTGAAGATTATTGCCTCATTCAACAGTCTCCAATCTTAAAGAAATTATTCGCATCTTTTAAACATTTTTGAAATAAATTTTCATAACTTTTTGATAATGTAATATTCGAATGCAGTACACGAGGACTGTCCGATTATAAAGGTACACATGAAGATAATGGGAACATTTTTATTTGGACAAGTTTGAAAATCAAACTACAACAAGTACATGGTAATGTTCATTTTTCAACGTACTCATCGTTTGCATTCACGCATTCATTCCAGTTTTGCACAGGTTTAAATATGCCGTCACGATAGCTGTCCTTGCCCACCACATCGGTAGTCGATGTGGCTTGGTGAGATTCAGAGGACAGGCACCGATTACGTCAACCAAATGAACTCGATATTACCGCACTACAAACCCGAGTTTGTGTTCAATTGTGACCAGTCTGGTTTTCAGCGTGAGACAGAATGGAATATTACGCTGGAATGATGAAAGGAACATTTATAAAGTGCGCTGTTCATGCACTATATTCTTGGGAATACCAGTTTGTTAGCAATATCACGCATTTTGATCTTTCGGTCTTTCCTTATCAAACCTTCAAAACAATCCTCGGTCTTCCTCTGGATCATCATAAAATTTAGTTCGGCCGTCTGTGAATTTCTTGCACTAAACAAACATTCTCCCCATAAACATTCTTTAATTTACGATGAATCTCACTCCTTCTGCCTAAAGAAATCGAATAACTGCACACACCGTAACTTTTGAATAATTTTCTATGACACTGCTCATTTTGTCCGCTTGCTACTTCCAAACCATTTGGTTGGAGAATACCGATACGCACTTCACGAAACAACGTCATAACACTTGAGAACGTGTGGCCTTTAGAAAATTGTCAGCGCAATTACCTGTACCTTTAGTATGAGACCGCCCTCTTAGTTTTAACGCATACTTATTGGGCAATTGCATCAAATATAATGCTATAGTTTAAAATTTTCTAATAGCTTCCTGGAAGCAACTATTAGGGCAACTTTTGAACGTAGACTCTAATAAATTCCATTTATTATGGAATACAGCACATAAGGATGCTCAAAATTTTTAACAACCGATAAGCGTTAATTAAGAAGTGCTGGGTCCTGACCTGAGGGGGCCGCCGGACGCTATTTGCAAAGGAAGCAGTACGCATACTCTATACAATAGAATATACTGTAGAAGCATTACGTACACTAAGCTGTTACATTTTATCCATATGGACTTCTCTGAAGTCACAAATTAGGTCAACTGGCAGAGCAGGACCCCGACTCGAAGGATCCGATCTTCTATAATATAAGATGATTGGATCCTTCGAGTCGGGGGTCCTGCTCTGCCAGTTGAGCTAATTTGTGACTTCAGAGAAGTCCGTATGGACATAATGTAACAGCTTAGTGGTTCATTGTCCGCGTTACCTCAATTGGTAAGAGAGGCGCCAGTGAAAGGCGTGGTTCCTGGTTCGGATCCTGGTCGCAGAATTTTTCTTTCCCTCTTTTTTTTCTTTGTAATTATGATATGTTTGAAGAAAATCTTCAGTTTCTTATTATCTTCTCTTTAGATAGAAGATAATTTTTCTTTTAATCTTGTTATATCCACAGTTATGTCTGCCGTTCCATTATGGTATTGAGCACGATGTCTGTTGCCTCTGTAAGAATTTACTGGCCTATACAATTTATTGTTTGACGCTTCTGCTCAACATGCTCACATATACAAGTCAAAAGTATCCGGACAACCCCTATTGTGAAATCGGAGAATCCTGAGGCACATATTAATAGGATGTCGGTCCATCTTTTGCATCAATCACACGTTTAGGATGACTTTCCACCAAGTTTTGATAGATGGTCACAGGAATTAATTGTCCTTTAGGAGTCCACGAAAGCTGCAGAGTTCGGCTACGATGGAAGATTCGAATGGGAACGTAATCTGTAATATTTTATTTTATTTTATTTTATTTTATTTATATTTAAAATTGTAAGCAACAAGCCAAGTACCCAGTGAGAGCTTACAGCTAAGCAATTACAATAGTAGAGAATAATTAAAATAAAATAGAATTAAAGATTATATAAAAATATCAATAAGAAAAAATTATAATTAGAGAAAAATAATCAAGAATTACAGAATGAGTGAAATGTTTTCAATAAAAAAAATTTTTTGAAATGGTTATAACTCATATCATTGATATCAGTCAGCTTGGATATAATATTGCATAATTCAAACATTCTATACGAAGGTAGATTAATTGTTTTCCTTAGTAAGGGCATAACGAATAGAATAAATAAGTGTGATTACTCTCGTATTAAGCAATGCTAAAAATCAGGCGAGCGGCGGATGTGCGAAATAACAGCGCTGCTGTCGATTTCGACCAGAGATCCTTAATACCAGTTAGTATTAAGGATCTCTGATTTCGACCAACTTCGTGGCGGTTTTTTGCTGGCTGCAAATGGGAATTTCACGTTTCGTGTTCAGTTTCTGTCATATATTTTATTGTTTCACTATTTATATGTGATGGGCTTGTTATAATGTGTTAATAGATTAATTTGTATATCGTTTGTTACGTTTAAAACAGTATTTTTACTCGTATTTTAAAAATTTTACTCGTTATATTTACTCGTGCACGTACCTTATGACAGCAGATAAGCCTACTTCATTCCTTCGGCGGTTAGCAAATAGGCGCATTCGGCGGCACTCAGATCTGGCTCAGATCTGAGAGAACTGTCACGTGGTATCTGACTGCTTTTCTGAGCGTCTGAGTGACTGTTGCCGAACGCGCTTTTATCTCAGAAAGAAATGGCTTTACCAACTTTACAAATATTGAGAAGAAACGGTGGTTTTACTAATTTTAGTGTACATGAAATAAAAATCTGCATCAAATGAACAACTCAGCATGATTAATATTCGACCGCGAGAAGAGTATACCATAAGGCCAGGGAGGAAAGGGTACACTGGGCATCGCCATGATTTGGCTCTCGTAGCTTTTTTGATAGCTTCGCATCGCAGTGAGCGCCGCCATATTCTATCTGAGCACTCAGAAAAAGAAAAGCTTGCTGAGCGTCTGAGCTCAGAATCTGACAGATTCGTTGCGTGCCGAACACGTTTTCTTCTCAGGCGGAAGTACCAAAGTGCTCGCCGAACGCTGCTCTCTCAGATCTGAGCGCCGCCGAATGCGCCTATTGTCTGACTTTCGCGGTCGTTGTTCTTGAAGATCACCAGAATTATGCCCTTTTAGAGTTGGAACAGATTCGTGTTTCAATGAATTTCATTTTAATTTTCAATGAATTATAAAACTGCAGAATTATAGATAAAGCAAGACGCTTCGAAATGAACTGATCACACGATGCTGTTCGTATTTGGATACAAAGTCTTCGTTGGCTAAAGGTAATCCGCTGCTTCTTAATCGATTCCGATTGTATAAATATATGAAACGTGAAGTTTCTATCGGATTTCTTATTTACACATCCAAAGAGAGAACATGTTAAAGGCATTCTGATAGTAAAAAAGCAAGCAAACTCTTGCGTTATGTAGAATCGAAACTAGGCTAGAATCGAAACTAAGCTAGAAATGACTTCTTGTTCCGCTGGTTCTCCTGAGGGGACGAGAGGGCCAATTTTTGAATTGTTCAATCTATCGAGGCGTTTTTCTTATTAAAATATTAGGATAAATCGAAAATTTTTGAATGATATATTACCCTGGATGCAAAAAAAATTAAACTTTTCGAACTTTCTCCGCGCAGTTTACCTTTCAGAAACAGTAAATAAACAATAAGAATAAAAAAAGAACTCGTGTTTGAAAATTAATTTTTAAAACTACTGTTAACGTTTCATCCTTTTCCTTGTAAGCGAATACTAAAAACCTGCGACTCGCTGGTCGAAAACGCACGCAGTGACTTCTTGCGGATGCGCTAGAAAACTACGCAAGTATTCACACTTACTATTCTATTCGTTATGGTAAGGGTACATAAAAAATTTCATTGTTTCTGGAATTGAGCTTGGGTACACTAATTCGATATAATTAAGAAATTTAGAAGAATAAATGATATTGTGATATAGGTTAAATAAATAGCAAAGATCGAATATATTCAGTCTAGCAAAGGTCTAATATATTGAGATGTTCAGTAAGTTCAGGCTAGGTTAGGTTTTGGCCAGTTCAGGTTTTGAACATTCATGGTCGCACAAGCTTCGATATGCGGACAGAACAATTGTCCTCCTGGAACAGAAATGGCCTTCCCCGAACTGTTGCCAGAGAATTGGGAGTGCAACGTTAACTAGAATGTCAAGATACATTGCAGAATTCATTTTTACTGACAGGACACAGGCCAAACTACGGAAAAATCTAACCCAACCACGCCATTAGGTTTCCGCCACCGAACTGGACAGTTGGGACAATGCAGTCGAAACTGAAACGTTCGCCAGGCACCCGCCAATTCAGGCGCATCCATTGAACTGACAGATCGTGAAGCGAGATTAATCCCTCCAAAACAGTCGTTTCCACCGTTTTACAGTCCAATGACTGTGAGCTTTGCAGCACTGCAACCATCGCTTGGCATTGACATCGCTTGGTAATGTTCGCTTTGTGAGCGGCCACATTTTCGTGAAAACCCATGTTACTCAGCTCTCGACGAGCTATTGCTGCTAGCGACGCCCGATGCATTTTGAAACTAACGAGTGATCGCTACCATCGGAGACATGCGATGTTTTTTACTACCCTCTTCAGGCTTCGACTGTTGCTATCAGTAAGTTTCTTCAGCCTACCAATTTGTCCTGTTGCACTTTCACTTCCTCAAAGTTTCCATTTTACAATTACTACATTTAGTTGATTTCGGCACCTGTAGGGGGTGAATATTTCACGAACCGAATTTCCACAACGATGGCATATGATAATCATGCCACGGTTCGAAGCCACTGAGCTTTGCTGACTTACTAACGCACGTATATGAGCTCCCAGTCTTCCACCAGCGCTTTTATATCATTGGAAAACGTGTCATGAACAGCAAGAACTACTACTTCGGAAGGGTCCTTTTGGGCAGACAGTGTATCTCTTGGGTGAGGCTAAAAGCTGGTTTCCATTCTGCGACTTTTCGGCGATACGTTTTTTAAAGCCATTTTTAAACGACTGCGTGCCATTAGACCGTTTTCCAATCAGCGACTTTGACCAATTTTTAATTTAGAACGTTAGTTTTTAAATTGCAATGGAAAATTAATTAAATTGTTCGTAGGCGACATCTGTTTTCCAGATATTAAATAATTTCTCGAAATTTGTCTCCGCTGTTTCATTGCCACTTTGCTGTTGCTTGATTATTATTATTATTATTATTATTTCTTCTTGATTTCCATCCAAAATGTCAAATGAATCAAAACAATTGCGCTTGCTCAAAGAAAAACTTCATCAGGTAAGTGGCAGCCAGGCGAGCACTTTAGAATCCACGCTCACCAGAGCACAAAAATGTGTTGATAATCGATGCCAGGTTTTCAAGCATGATTCCGCCAATCAGATTAGATTAAAGTCATTAAACGCTTGATAAACGTTCTTTGAAAAATAACCTGGCGTGCTCTTGAAATATATCGCGTTTTTTATACAGAGCACAATATCGCTGCACTTTACAAATCGCTGAATAGAAACCAGCCTTAACACTGAAAACTGACTAGAAAAATTGTTAATGCCTATTTCACGCTCTATTTTAGGTAAATTTAATATATTAATCAAGGCTTGTTTAGACAAACACATTTTTAAACTTCTTTTATAGGGAATGCTAAAGCAACCATTAAAAAGCAGTTGAAAATATAAAGGAATAAATTCTCCCGAAGAATAAATCCAAGTGCTCTAGATATTCCGTTGAATAATTCACGCTCTTACAGGCGTATATTTGACTAATATGTATATTTTCATTTCTTTAAAAAGTAGGCAACAAATTAGGAACTTAACATTCTTTTTAACAATAAAGTTCACTTTGCCCTTTAATATGAAACGCACCGTCGATATATATTTTTTAACATTTTATGTTTATTTTCTTCTTCATAAATGAATGATGTTTTTCAGTTTTTTCGATAAAAACACAAAAAACAAATGCAATTTATCGATCACCCAGACACCATCTACTTTAGGGTATTATTACTTTTTTTGGTAATTGTTATTTGTTTGAATTTATTTGTTTTTTAACTAAATGTACCAAAATTTTTTCTATAAATGGCAAATACATTTTGCTTCATGATATCCTAATATAAATACACCAACGAATCCAAAAAAGAAACCTTTCCGTGTGCTGGATAGCGATTTATCGGACTGTAATTTTTTGTTTCATGCAAAACCGCTATGAAATGTTTTATGCATGAGTCTGACCTAAATAAGCAACATTTCTAATACTATGTTAGATTTTCCGAAATTCCACAGGTGGACTAATCTTTCTTCTTATGGTGTTCTTCAAAATAATTCAAAGACTTTTTATGAGGTAAGAATTTTTCTTTTGTTGAATATGTAGGCCTGAAAAAACATAAAGGGCAATGGTTCATGAATACTACACTTGAGAAAACCTCAGTTGGCTACTTGATCGATGGCTGGTTGACCAATAGAAAAAAGAGCGAGAAACTCATCGACCAGACAAGCGAGTCCGACATTTCCTTTTTCATATGACAAATCTTAAATTGGCAACATGAAATTATCATAACATCCAGTTGAAGTTTTTTTTTATCGGCAATTCTGTTTTTTATCCTGGATACATCGATGTATTTTTTTCCCCTTAAGGTTTAAAATAAAACAAAGCAAAAGGTTGAGAAAAACTACTGTTGGTGTTTTAATTCCGTAGATTTATGCAATAGAAAGCGCTTCGTTAATAATATTTTTTTTAAAATTGTTGTGGGTTTTTATAATAATTATACTTTTTAGTTATCTATACAGGGTGACCCAAACTTATCCAGCATAATTGTTTAGGAATATTGTATGGTTCAAATGGAACGAAAAATGTCCTATAAACATTACATCTAGTTTCGATCGTGTGTGAGAGATCGACGTTTGTCTATTTTCTTAAAGGAATTTCAACGATGTCTATATATTGAAAAACATCTATATAGGAATGCGTAGTTGCAATAATATTATTGCGCAACATTACTAGCAAAACAGTGAATTCATGGTTGCAACGATGTAGAAATAATAAAAGTATTTATAGCTTATTACATCATAGCTACCGGATTGAGACAAATGTCAGACGTCACTTGTTAGACATTTCTAAAGAAATTGGAAATTTATTTATATTAAATAGTTTTTCTTTCGTTGGATAACCACCAGTGTTTATAATTAAAGTCCCCACTTCCGCGCGGACTGCAGACTGCGTTATTGCACGGATAGTGATGAAACTTTGTGTATAGGCTATGCAGAGCATGGAGAAGAGAATTCCAACGGAAAATTGATTAGTGCATACGGTTCCCACTAGGGGGAAAAAGTGGCGCTGCAAGATCATACACAGTAAAGCTCTAGATTAAGAAAGTACGGCAAACCTTTTCCGCGCCGCCCGCAGCTGCTGATTGGTAGAACGGCTGTCACGTGAGTTTGTCAGCCATTGTTGGCCCAAACGCAGCGATAGATACCACTGAAATGCATGTGGAAGATGCAATTTAGATTAAATTTTTAACGAAATATTCGTTGATTGATCCTAAATTTGAATCCGAATAAGCATAATTTCAGAATCCTTCAATCTATGCTCCTTGGAGGTTAATAAATTCGTTAAAATACCTGAAGAAGTAATAAGAAGCAAGTACGTTTATATTATAACTTCACCGAATGTTATAGAAATGTTGCATTGTGCATTTCTCAGACTATCAGAAAATATAATTTTTTGTTGAATATAGTTCTTTTTAAGAAAATCCAATTCAATATAACAAGGTTAAACTGTCTGTGAAATGTGGAGGCAAAACTTGAAATAAAACGTCCATGTTATTTTCATCTTATTTTAGCAAAGTTAATTATCACTCATCATTAAACTTGAATATAAAATATGAAATTGAATAATGAAAATTTGCTAGTTGGGTGAAAAAAAATATAGAAAATTTTAACTATAAGTTTTGGATAGATTTTTTACGTCAATATTATAAACCTCCATAAATGAATAAATTTCAAAATATATTGCATGTGTAGTTATTTTTTTGTAATTTTTTTTGTAATCAAACGGTTAGTTTTTCCAAATTATAATTTTTAAAATTTTCTATCAAAATATAATTATCAAAGTGATTTTTATATTTAAATCAAAAACTTAAATTTAATAGTTCCTATTTTATTAAATTATATTTGATATTTTTATAATTATAATTATACTTTTTTTAATAATTTAATAATTTTTATAATTTAATAAAATTAAAATTGGTAAAGTGAAATTTTTGATATAAATATAAAAATTAATTTCATAGAAGTTTATTAAATTATATTTTAATAAAATTTTATAAAATTATATTTTGATAAATAAAATTACAAAAACTACACACAGTGTTTTTTAAAATTTATTAATTACATGTAAATCGTTTATTAAGGATAAATAAATAAAGTGAAAATAAACTAAAAACTGAATCTGGTTATCATTAAACTGCCTCAAAGTTATCATTATTTATATGGAAAAAATTATAATTGAAAACAAAATTTAAAGAAAAATCAATAGTTACAGAATTTACTGATTACCAGTTATATTTCCAGACGATAATAATAAGAAAATTTGCGAAAAGGATGCATTTAAGACGAATTTTAGAGGAAGCGTAACTCACTTTATAGGGCCATTTGGGCCAACAATGGCGGATTTGGTAGCAGACGACGAAGTTTGCCGTACTTTCTTAATCTAGAGCTTTAATACACAGTAGAGTCCCTGTAAGTAAAACGTTTTACTTACAGGGACTCTAATACACAGTAAAGCTCTAGATTAGGAAAGTACGGCAAACCTTTTCCGCGCCGCCCGCAGCTGCTGATTGGTAGAACGGCTGTCACGTGAGTTTGTCAGCCATTGTTGGCCCAAACGCAGCGATAGAAATGCATGTTCCATTGAATGCATGTGGAAGATGCAATTTAGATTAAATTTTTAATGAAATATTCGTTGATTAATCCTAAATTTTAATCCGAATAAGCAAAATTTCAGGATCCTTCAATCTATGCTCCTTGGAGGTAAATAAATTCGTTAAAATATCCGAAGAAGTAATAAGAAGCAAGTACGTTTATATTATAACTTCACCGAATGTTACAGAAATGTTGCATTGTGCAATTCTCAGACGATCAGAAAATATAATTTTTTGTTAAATATAGTTCTTTTTAAGAAAATACAATTCAATATAACAAGGTTAAACTGTCTCTGAAATGTGGAGGCAAAACTTGAAATAAAACGTCCACGTTATTTTTATCTTATTTTAGCGAAGTTAATTATCACTCGTCATTAAACTTGAATATAACGTATGAAATTGAAGTTAATTATCACGAAAATTTGCTATTTGGGTGAAAAAAAATATAGAAAATTTTAACTATAAGTTTTGGGTAGATTTTTAAAGTCAATATTATACACCTCCATAAATGAATAAATTTCAAAATATATTGCATGTGTAGTTATTTTTTTGTAATTTTTTTTGTAATCAGACGGATAGTTTTTCCAAATTATAATTTTTAAAATTTTCTATCAAAATATAATTATCAAGGTATTTTTTATATTTAAATCAAAAACTTAAATTGAATAGTTCCTATTTTATTAAATTATATTTGACATTTTTATAATTATAATTATACTTTTTTAATAATTTAATAATTTTTATAATTTAATAAAATTAAAATAGGTAAAGTGAAATTTTTGATATAAATATAAAAATTAATTTGATAAAGTTTATTAAGTTTTGATAAAATTATATTTTGATAAATAAAATTACAAAAACTACACAAAGTGTATTTTAAAATTTATTAATTACATGTAAATCGTTTATTATGGATAAATAAATAAAGTGAAAATAAACTAAAAACTTAATCTGGTTTTAACACACAGTAGAGTACCTGTAAGTAAAACGAGTAATGACACTCCATTCTTTCTTATGGAAAGCGAATTCAGCCAATTAGAGTCTTTTATCAAATCACGTGACAACCCACAAAATGGATGCTCTCAGTATTTCCAGGGATTAACGAACGTCGTAAAGAATGAATTTTTATGATGTTAAAACGGTAAAAACGTGATATTAAAAATATCAGATTTCTCGCTTCCTTTATTGATAGATCACTTTACAAGTTCTTATTTTTAGTTGAATTGAGTTTTTAAAATAAAGTTGTAATAACTACATAAATAAAAGCAATAATGTGGATAGTGTCAATAAATAATTTATAAATAAACTCTTTAACCACAACAGTATAATTACAGTTCTCTCAGTTTTACTCGAGGTTCTCATCGGCTGTTGAATAATGAAAGCTTGGCTTTCGAAAAGTGCTTCCAGGTTGTATTTTTCTTGTAATTATACTGTTGTGGTTAAAGAGTTTATTTATAAATTATTTAAAGTTGTAATAAAATATTTAGCAAGCTGGCTTGGTGGCGGCGAGCGTTAAGGTGCAGGTCGAAACCAACGAGTCGCGGGTTCGAATCCAGCCGAGGGCATGGATGTTTGTGTTTGTTCCTTTTCATTGTCATTTTTTCATCATTTTCATCCATACTCTGGAACTAACAATTTCAGTTTCAAATTTAATCAGGTATATACAGATTCTCCCCTTTCAAATTTCAATTAACACAGTGTTAATTCACGTGGTCTCTAGATAGCCAAAATCGAATAAGAAGAAAATATTTAACAGAAGTGCAAATTTAACAATTTGTAATAGCTATTGCTTTCAAGATTAAAAAAAAATTACAGACAAAGCATTTGTATGGAATTATTGATTATGTAACTGAGCAAAGTGATGTTCAAAAAAGAGCAGTTTTTCTCATGGAATTTTTCGAAGGAAATCCATCTCACACTTAAATAAATTATTTTTTTAATAATTTTCATTTGATAATGAATTTCCATAAATCTTTAGAAACAGAATTATTTTTTCCCGTAATTACAAAAATTCAATCAAATTTGCCGTTTTTGCCATAGGTTAACATTATACATGGCTGCCATATACCCCCAAAATGGCGGCGTGTCATTACTCGCTTTACTTACTGGAACTCTAATATACAGACGGTAGTAATGCACTACAGGAATGCTGTTAAAGGGACTGTTCAATATGCGCACCCTCTGCGCCTATGGTATGCTGGAACCTCGACTATCATGGCCGACGCCTCTACCAATTGGGCTATCGCAGACACCACGGACAGCCAAGCTGTTGCAAGGTGTCTTAAAGTCAACCAAGTTGTCACGGTTGAAAGCCCAATGGGAGACGGAAACCTGGCCCCGAGGTTCCTGGTTCGAATCCGGGTCGCAGAATTTTTCCTTCCATTTTTCAATTGAAAAATCATTACCTATGCTTGGAGAGCATCTCCAGTTCATAATTATTATTATTTCCCTGTCTCTTCTTATTTTTGCATCATCTTTCGTAAAGCTCTCGCCATCATGGGCCCTGTTCGCAATCCCTTCACACGCCGATATTCTCACAGTACTGTCGCACTATTGCCGTTGTTCTGGTAACAGAGCTTCACCACAAGTGCACGTTCTTTCTTTCCCGATGGCATAGATTGGTTGTTCACAGACACATTACATTTTTGCATACGGCGCCACTTTTTGCCCTGTTGGTAATCGTATGCACTAATAAATTTTCTGTTGGAATTCTCTTTACCATGCTCTGCAAATCCTATACATAAAGTATCATCACTATCAGTGTAATAACGCGGTCTACAGCCCACGCAGAAATGGTTAACTTTAATTACAACCATCCCATATATAGGTCAATGCTAAGAGCACTCAAATTGGAGGAGAGTGACCTCTGTCTGTCAATGAAATGACAAAATGCCTTCCAGTGAACAGTTTCGTCTTTTCTGATTGCACTGCGGAAAACCATTACATCATAGCTACCGTATTTATACAAGGGTTATTCGTAAAGTAAGGTCCGTTTTGCAATAAAAACAAAACTACTATGTATATTTTCAAAATATTTTCTTTACCACATAGTTTCCAAGTTTATTTAAGCAATTGTCATAGCGCTCAATGTACTTCCGCATGATCACTTCATAGAAACTGCCGCCGGTGAAGAAAATCACGCGGTTTTCACTTGTTCATCGTCGCTGAAATGCAGGCTGCCACTGGACGCGAGGTCCGGACTGTAAGGCAGATGGTCAAGTTGTTCCCAAATAAAAGATCTGATTAGTTGGGAACAACTTGACCACCTGCTTTACAGTCCGGGCCTCGCGTCCAGTGGCTACCACCTGTTCCAGGATCTAAACGAGATCATTGGCAGCCTGCATTTCAGCGACGATGAACAAGTGAAAATCGCGTGATTTTCTTCGCCGGCGGCAGTTTCTATGAAGTGATCATGCGGAAGTACATTGAGCGCTATGACTAGTGGAACTATGTGGAAACTATGTGGAAAAATAGTTAAAGATACATAGAATCTGGTATAGAAAAATTTTTGAAAATATACATAGTAGTTTTGTTTTTATTGCAAAATGGACCTTACTTTACGAATAACGCTCGTATATCAGCAACAATTATTGTTGGCGTACTCCTTGAATCCTACAGATAAATATTCATATATAAGACTATCCTTCTTAAAATCACACAATATTAATAATGATAACGCGTTGAATTTTTGAAGCTTTTCAACACTTAAATGACCAGATACATTTTGAATAGTGATGGAATACGACTTTATTTCACATAATTCTGGAATTACGAGTAGGAGGAGAGCTTGGTGAACCTACAAGAATTTACGATTGGTGCCTTCTTTCATTACTGGGAGTTCGCCATTTAATTTAATTACTAGAGATGGATGGCGAGCTTTTCTTCTAATATTATATAATCTAATAATAGTATTATAATAAAAAAAATTCAAAGTAAAGAAAAAACAAAAAATTATAAGAAGAAAAATTACTGACTGAAAATAAACTTAAGTAAATTTCAAGTACATAATCTATTTTTTTTACAGTATATATTTCGCTGGAATTAAATCTAGTGATTTCTATGAAGATCAAGAATTGATTTTAACCAAAAAACACACAAGCAGATATAGACAATCTAACTTAAATGACCGAAAACAAAAGCAAAATAATAAGAGTGATAATAAGAAAAGTTAATGAACTCGCTCCCCGACTGTTTTATCCGAAACATTAACCGCAGGAGGCCGATGCTACATTACAAAGCACAGTACATATTTCATGTGTCTTTGGTCATATTAATATGAGTATCTTTGTCCAGTTAAATGTATTGTGCTATTGGCCTTAAGATTAGAGAGTTTTATTTAGCTTAGTTGATTGCAACTATTGACGATGAAGTTGTGCGATCATGCAATGAAGCCATAGAGAATTATTATGGTTCGGTAAACTTTGTGATAAGGTTTCTTGAGAGTTCGGCGCACCTGTTGAACATATACGTAGCCACTTCACTTTATTTGTACGAGGAAGCAATTGAATTTTAGATTTTTGAAAAGAAATTTACGGCAACATATGGTTAAAAAATTTCACCTCGTGCTGGATGCATTGTAAAAGGTCCAATCAAAACTTAGGTAATTACAGCTAACACCTCATTCATACATCAGATTAAATGTTATAATTCGCTCAAAAGTCATTCACATATTCTGCGGTTAAAATGGCATTAATTTTGCACTTAATGCGTGAGGGTGCGTGCGTGCAAGGCCAATGCGACATTTTTTTTTACACTCCTGGGTCGTGATGATTATGCGTAAATAATGGTGCCGCACTCGCGAGGAGGGTGGCGGTGATGGGCGACCCCCTCAATGGCAGCGCTGACTGTCAACTGGCGGCACTTCCTCCGACTACTCTACTCCGGGCCTATTCTTCACCAAGGTTATTTCATTCTCCTCCCTTTTCTTCTGCAGATGTTTCGTGGACGAGGTCCAGATCAGATGCCTTTGTTTACTCGATGTTGCGGATTCGAACCGAAGCTCTTGTGCTACGTCACTTCGTGTGCCGCTAACGTCCTCGCTTAGCAGTTGAGACTTCAGATGCTGCTGACTCAACACATCGCTCTCGGAGCTCTCTTTCTCTTTGGATTCTGCGCTGTTGCCATCTCGTAAGTAAACGAATTTCTCTACTAATCAATCTCTTTCACCTTGTTTTTCGCTTTACTGAACGGCATGCTAGTGAGCACTTCTCGTATATAAGCAAATTTGACAAACTTAGTGAGGAACAAGTGCATGGACGCATCTATTCATATTTTATTTTATCAATGAAATTACCATCCAAAACTTATCATTTCTTAAAGCGTATCGTGAAGGATTTCGACCAGTGTACTTTAAGAAGACTTAATGAAGTAGTTTAAAACAAGCTTTGGCAAGGGGAATTGCCTTCTAAATCTTTAGGCTAATGTATCCAGCAGAGAACGGAAGAGAATATTTTTTTGTATGATCTAAAAATAAACAAGGTATCTAACCTGTTAGAACTGAAACATGAAACAAATAGAATAAAAGGAGTGGAAGAGTCTCTATAAATTATAAATTGTTTAATTTATTTTCCAAATTAATTTTTAAAGCAGATAATACAGTGAACTAGTAGAATATTTTTAAATACTTTTTAGTTTTTTGAATAACATCACATAAATGCAGTCTCTACTTTTAATCAACAAGTTAATTATTTAAATGTGTCGCATTATAATATTATTTCTCCTTTCGTCTTTCGCTCTTTACTAAAATGATAGCTACTCTTTTATTTAATTACTTTTGAATTTTAGAAATGAAATACATTAAATTTGCTGCTTTTAAGTTTTACAAAACATTTTATGAGCAACATTTAGTCCTAAGCAACTAATACAGAATTACTGCTGCATATCGTTTTTAATTAGGGCTTGTCTAAAATACTCTTTTTTTCCTCGGTGTGCCATTCCCTTTGGGAATTTAACGTTAAATTAAATGCGCCCATTCAAAAAAAATAAATAAATAAATAAATAAAAGAAAACCTTTTCTACAAATGGAATACATTAAGAGAGGCGGTAATTTTCGACCATAGAAACTAGTGTCTAATCATCTAATTAAATCGGAAAATTGCAGTCATTTCATTATAATGGAATTAAGAAGTAAAATAATGCTTCTATTATAAGAATTTGATTTGGAGTATAATCTAAGTAAGTAAAAATTCGTCTAAAATATAAATCGAATAGTTTAAATTTAAGCTAGAATCTTGTTTAGTATATAAACTCGATAATTAACCTTATTAAAATAATATTTTATAAATAATTCAGCGATAAATTAGATGCAATTTTTTCCAAATTCGTTCCGTTCACGAAATGCATAAAATTTAAAAAAGAAAACAACACAAAAATTTCGTTAAGTAATAAATCAGAAGCTAAATTCGTTTTCTATAGTTTAGAAAACGATCGATCATCTCTATGGCAAATATTCACGAAGGGTTTGACTAATTTTCCTTGAATCGCTTTATTATTTTAAACCTTATTATCGATCACTAGAAAGCTTTATTAAAGGTATTTAAAAACGTTAATTTTTCTATATTTCTAATAAAAGTCATAAGTAATCGAAAGAATTATAGTAACGAATAACGTAGAATCAACCAATCTAAGCAAATCGATAAAGTTATAAAACATTCGATCTTTTGAAAAAGAAAAAAAAAAAAAAAAACAATCATAAGAGAAGTAAACGTTCCTCATAAATTCAGGTTATTTGATAGTTCACTGAATTGCAAATATCTCCTCTTTAACAAAACCACTGTACATCTAATGAAGGGAAAGTCAAAGCGTACTTATTTACCTGAGGGGCGGTGAGGTGTCGACCGTTTGTGTTATACGATGCCAAACAAAACATTCCCTGCCATTCTACCACACTGTCTTGTCGAATGCAAACCCACTGCTCATCTCCACCTTTTTTAATCGTGACGATACTTTATGAGGGCTTTTATGATTAAACCGTTGAAATATAAACGCATATAAAATTTTTATTACAACACTTGGAGGAGCATTAAAAAAAAAGTTAAGTTAGACGTATTTGTTATATATAGCTTTCAATTATTAAGATGTATTGCTAAAAATGTCGTATATTTCAATTTTAATTCTTGTGCTGAAATACTTTGTGACCCATTATCTCTATCCATTACTGAAATTGATTTCATAATTCCGAGGGCGTTTATTAGTCTGGTTGGAATTTCACACTGCAATGGTTAGAACGCAAGCGCTGTTTTCTTGGAAGAGGATTTTTTTCTCTCTTCCTGCTTTTAAAACTGCTTAAATGATTATTTAATAACGTTAGTATGTAATATCAGCAATTTCTTTTGAAAATGCATATTCAAATATTAATGTATTTCTAATATATTTATTGTGAGACAACAGCAGAATTAATCTACCGGAAAATATGTAATATAGTAAATTAACAACCTTTTTTAAACTTCTGCTTAAATTCTATCCTCATTTTGTTTCTCCATTTCATTGTTGTATAAATTAAGATTCATTAAGGACACAGCTAAATAATGAATCTTACTGCGCGATTAAAATCTAAAGTTAAATGTCTTAATAAATCTTAAAAAAGGAACTGAATATTTGATTACGAACTATATGTAATAAAATAATGTTCAGGAAAACAAGATTATAGAGCGAAGAATAATAAACGTGGGTTAGTCAGAGATCAACTATTTAATGAATATTCACCAAGTCCAATATTATGATGTAATGCAGTAGATATCATTTTTTTTCCTATTATCTGAAAAGTATGCTGAAAAGTACTGAAATTTTTAGCTTTTTTAAATAATTTTTTCTCTACTTTTTTATAATAGCTAAAACTTTAGCTAAAACTATTACACGAACACATCTTGATGAGTTTTTTTTAAACTTTTTTTAACCGGCTGAAATAACAACTCGTTAAGTACTTCCTATTATCTCACTTTACTTATTTAAGCACTTTATTCCCATCGTTTTGAAAGAATCGGATATTTTAATTATCCATGATTGTATGCCATTACCCAGTTATTATTGACGAATTATAAACAAAATGCTTCTTGGCAGAAAAAATTCTGTTGTTAACGAAATATCCTAAGATTATAGCCAGTACAACGTAGGTCTCCGTGCAAGAAAACTTCAGTGACATTCTTAACGACTCATGTTGATGACATCAACTAGCCGATCCATCAAAAATTTTGGCTGATAAACATTGCGTCCTGTGCCAAAGTCTTTCGTAGAGCAGGATACTTTTTTTTTCAATAGTTTTATAGAAAATAAAAATTATTTCAATTTTTTTTAAATTACTGAAATTGCATAATTCCAAGATCTTTTATTAACAACTTCAAATATTCATGCTGGAGAGTAAAATGTAAATAAAAAAGAAAGCTAAATAATAGTTTAAGGCTCTGTAGATCACAGTTTTATCTGCAAATTATTAAAAGTCGTTATTATTGCTTTATTTCAGATCCTCTTTTGTTTTTATGCAACATTTTAAAATTCTCAGATTTCTTGTTTAACATTTTTTATGAAACACGGGATGGTATCTACATTAATCTCTACAGGTAGCAATACGGAATAGCACCGACTAAAATATTTCTCGAATGGTTTCCTGAGAGCTCACTAATCACGGGACGTTGATCTGCACCCACTATGTGATCATTATGTAATTGCAGTAAGTTTACAACTAAAAGATGCCCCACAAGTTTGTTCTTGAAGGGAGGAATGGAGATCTTTTTGGCTCAAGAATTTACTTGGAAACCTTGTAGACAATTGTAGTTGACAGCGTGGGCCGCTAATTTTCTTGCTGAAACAACAAAATGTATTGTCGTGGTATACAGGGTTAGGTTAGAGAAAAAATTTATCTCAAAAACCGTAAGGGATAGAGAAAAAAACCCAATTGCAAACTTGTTCAGCATAAAAAAACAAACAAACAAAAAAAAATTATCCAAATCGGACCAACCAATCGCCCACAATCAGAAGATCATGTTGACCATTTCCGGAACAGTGTAGCTTACCATCCTGGAATTGTTCTGTCTTCTGTGTGCTGAAACATGTCTTTTATTTGCTTTTCCGCATGAAAGTGAATGTGAGTATGGTAATTTATGTTATTTTTTTGATTTGCATGCTTTATATGGTGGAAATATCAACATTCAGTGTTCCTTGTGCAGTGTCACTGTTTGTAAGCTGCAAACAGTTCACCAAGTGATTGTGGGTGATTGGTTGGTCCGATTTGGATGATTTTTTTTGTTTTGTTTGTTTTTTTATGCTGAACAAGTTTGCAATTGGGTTTTTTTCTCTATCCCTTACGGTTTTTGAGATAAATTTTGAATGTGTCCTAATTTGCATATTTGGGTGATGAAAAGTGCACCATGGGATAGGCCACCCACAACTTCCTATTCATTGGATTCATCAAAATTGACATATCTTCTTCGGTTCAAAAAATAAAAGGGGGGGGGGACAGACTTATGGACCACCCTGTATATGTGCCTTCTAAGCAATATCTAAAGGTGAGCGCTTATCAAAGCTTATGGCACTCCAAACTATCAGGCAAGGATGAAAGGCACTCAAAAGCATGATTCGTCGCTGAACACGATCGTTATTCGCCTTGCCATAGAAGTTTGATCCTTGCACGATGATGCTGAATATGCAAATCTACCACAGTCACCTGGGAGTAATTGTCCATGTAGTTAGATTGGGATATTCAAAGAAAACAATAGATCTCATTACATGGCGTCTGCCATCGATTTTTAAGGTTGTTATTGTTGGCGTCAAATGCAGCCTGTATGCGTTAGTTGCCACCGCCTATGACACAGGTCAACTATCCCATGCAATCCTACTAAAAATCTTTAGTAAGCTGTCTGTGATATGGTTACCTGTGATATCCCTCTAAACAGTGCATCTGTAACAATCAAACTAAGTCATTTTCGTTTTCACTGAATGACTACTAAACGTAGCTACATCGCCCTCGTATAACTAAATTGTATTAGCACATTTTAAGCGTGTCGAAATCTTAAACGTAATACTTCGTTCTATTAGAAATTTTGAAGCTTTATGTTGTCATCATAATTACTTACGAAAGAACTAACCGACCCCAATTATTAAATATTGGTTGTTCTTTTGAGTAAAAAATCTCTACGGATTTTATGGGCAAAAAAAGTGAAGGTCTTTCATAATTATCCGCATCACCCTGGAAACCAAAAACACTTTGTGTGAAACAACATGAAAGTTAGCGTGTTCGACTTGCAATAGAATCTATTATTAACGTCCAATTGTTAGAGATAGACTTTCCTTCATAATACCCTCCTTATACCCTCCTTATACACCCGCAAAGGATTTAATTGCAACATAAACGGAACTGCAAGCGTACAAAACATTGGGAAAGAGCCATTAAAGAAACGGCCTAAAATGTTTGCGTAAAAAGAACTAAACATGTAATACTTAAATCGATACTTCATGTTAAATTTTAGATTTCAATGAAAATTAAAATATTTAGAAATTTCTTTCTGACAAATATAATCTGTTATAATCGTTCTAAAAGCCTAAAGGTCTCTAGTAACGATGCAGTACAGAATTTAGATTCCCACTTATTTAGTTTATATCATTATATTATAATTGTTAGACGCCGTTAACTTGTTAATTTTCTTTCATAATGTAAGGAAGTGAATTATGAAGATGTAGATTATGAAGTGAATCATAATCATGTAAGACAGAGACTTAAAAATAAAAGAATTGAAACATTTAATATTATTATGGCTCACCTTGACCTCGTTATCGGTATTCCTCTCCCCAATCATTTTTTGTTGTTGCTAGAAATGAAATAAAACATAATCGACTGCTTTTTTCTGCATAATTGCTCGCGATCTGCCTAGGCTATTAATTTACTAAATCAACTGATTGAAATAACGGGAGGAAAAGGGTTTCGTAAATCGTTTTGCGTGACTAAAGAGGAGAGAACTTATGCTAGAACGACTCAATATAATTTGTTTTCTATGAAAATGCTTCTACAGACAATACATGATCTCATATTGGAGCCTTACCAGTTGAAGTGTGAATTTCTTCTATGTCAGCATGAAGCACGGATTGCAGTTTCTGATAATCATAGATTCTTCTCATCTAATTATTATGCGAGGTGATTTAAAATTGAGAGATCTAATTTTTTCTCCGGCTTGACAGCAGATACAGTCGAATTTCCCTATAACGAAATCATTGAGACCTCCTCAATAGCTTCTTTATACGAAAAGTTCCTAATACAGAAACATATTTAATACTCAAGATGTACATGTTTTACTTTTCTAATTAACAGTATTAGCAATCAGCTATTTCATTTCACGCTTTAATAATCTTAACTATTACATTTAACATTCTGTAGTTATACAAATATTAATGCAAGTACTTATTACGCATTACCACAAACCATCTTTGTACCAATCCCATGCGTTTTACAAAACTTTTATTGGAAATTATCTTGCCCAAGAATATTAGTCAAACAGAAATATTTTTTGACCGTACGTCTTTAAATCATTTCAGGACAGCTGTGCTCACATCTTCATAAAGAGCATATCGAAACCTTTTTTTTCAAATAATTGACGTCACTGTTATTCGTATTCTCTTGGATTTTATACTTGATCTTAATAATGGTGGATAGTATGGAAGTACTAACTGCAAAACGTTCCGCTACATTTCCCCCCCTTTTCACAAGAATCAACAGCTTTTATAATTTGAAGCTTTCTACCAAAGTGAACTGTTTATGTTTACAGCAGCCATGCCTTTCGTATACGTGAGAAAAACGTGGCCTGTTTTGAAAAGTAAGGTACACAAACGCCTCATAATACAGTAGTGTGAGAGGCTGAGAAAACAGTAGTCTTAGAAATCAGTTTCAAAATTCGCTATACGGAGGCGCTAGGATAGTTATAGCGAACAAATTGCAAATTCGCTATACATTAAATTCGTTATACAGACATTCGGTTCTTACGATTGTAAACACAGACTGCGTTAAAGAATCTTAGGTGAACCAGGTAGGGTCTGAGGGGATGTTTCATACGATTGTAAACACGAAAGCAAAATTGTTTCATACGAAAGCAAAATTGATTGCATCTGATCGGAATCTTGGTTGGGACCAAAGTAAAAAATCGTTATAGGGAAAAATTCGTTATATGAGTGTTCGTTATAGAGAGGTCCTAAGAATTCAAAATAACGAGGGGCCCTGTAAAGAAAATTGCTAATATATCTAGCAGATAATGGTTTTATTGTGATATGTACTGCAAATTAATGGCAAATTGAACGACTTTCGAATTAACATTTAGACGATTATGATTCACAGATAAATGAAATAATAAATGCTATTATAACTGGAGATAAGCCTACCAAGCATCAGGTAAAGATGGGATCGAATGATTCAAGGAAAAATTTTACGACCTGGGATCGAACCAGGAACCTCGGCTGTCATGGCCGACGTCTCTACCAGTTGGGCTATCGCAGACACCCGGCCAGCCATGCTGACTCAAGGTGTCTTAAAGACAACCAAGTTGTCATGACAGCCGAGGTTCCTGGTTCGATCCCAGGTCGCAGAATTTTTCCTTCCATTTTTCGATAGAAAAATCTTTACCTGATGCTTGGTAGGCTTATCTCCAGTTATAATATCATTTATTATTTCATTTATCTGTGAGTTCCACAAACTTTCTGATGGTTGGATAGGAGAGATTCTCGATCTGTGAGCCAGGTGCCTGCCTCCCATTGGACTTTCAACCATGACAACTTGGTTGTCTTTAAGACACCTTGAGTCAGCATGGCTGGCCGGGTGTCTGCGATAGCCCAACTGGTAGAGGCGTCGGCCATAACAGCCGAGGTTCCTGGTTCTATCCCAGGTCGCAGAATCTTTCCTTCCATTTTTCGATAGAAAAATCTTTACTTGATTATGATTCAGTTTTGGAGTCACTAATTTATGGAACATTTCGTAAGAATTAGTAAAAATTTGGACGCTATACCCTACATATGTATTTAATAATCTGTGCGCATTCTGGATTAATAGAGCGAAATCTACAGGGTGTTGTTAAATTTCATGTCAAAATGATGGAATATGCGATTCTAAGCAAAAAAGTTCATATGAATATGGATCCGAATTTGAACGATAACTGAGATATGAACAGAAATAAAAATGCCGCCACTGAGATCAACAAATCAATAACTAACTTTCTACAAAATATAGGAAGATGAAATTTGGGCAAATAATAGGGTAGATAAAACTGTATATACCGTTAAAATTTGAACGAATTCCAACGAGTAGTTTTCGAGTTACGCACCCAACATCGTAACATGTGCTCACATGTGAGTACTAACCACCGCGTGTTACGATGTTGACTATGTATTTAACGTATTTTTAAATTCGTATAGAGCCTATCGTCAAAAAAATTAAACTTTGAAGTTTGGGTATCTTTTCGAAGGGAAAAATTTATTAACCTTAGCAATATAGTGTTGCATTACATTAACATTAATTAGCATTTATTAACAAAAATTAATGAATCATACGCTGAACTATAGTCATTATGGCGATGATGACTATAGTATTCTGTCTCGCTATTCTGTAAATTGTATTAGGGTTGCCTCTAATTCTTCCTGCTAAGTTCATATGTTAGTTGTGATCAGAGTTGTAACTCTTCCCACAGATATTTTAATAAATTCAATTTGAAAATTTGTGCATCATTTACAATATCTGGAAGCCATGCTCCACAAATAAGACCATCTTGACAAGAAAGACAGGAAATCACTAATCCATAATCTTATGTGGATTAGTGGCTTCCTGTCTTTCTTGTCGAGTAGTGTCCACAGTTTCTGGCTCCATTTGCTTCTTGGCTACACTTTGCGTCGGGAAGATGCCCGATCTTGCCGAAATGGGAGGACGCTTGATCTGTGTCCACAATCAAATGACCATATCTCCAGCAGCTATTTATATCCAGTCACCATATTTCGTTAAAAAACCATCAGCTCGAATCCATGCAGTAAGGTCGCTAATAACATGGAAATGTCAAACTGGTTTTATGCAGTAAGTTTATAATGTGCATATATGACACATAACAAACATACATAATATATAAGTTTCTTAAAATGAGAAGTTCAATAACTTTCTCTGTAAATGTAATATAAGGGCAGTGGTGCGTAACCAACGATACGTTCGCAACTGCGACAGTTTGCGATTAAATTAAAAAAAAAAATTAACCAAAATACTGACAAGTTGGTATCTAAAATTCTTGAACAATTTCTTAATGCTATTCGCAGCCAAAATCATTGTGTTAAGTATTATGCATCACTGTGTAAGAGCATATGGAAAAAATAAGACATTTTGAAAACAGAATGGAATTTTGTTTGATGAAATTCACATTGAAGGAAACTCCCTCTATTAAATAAAAAAGAGCGTGTAAAAGTTTATAATAAGAAATATTCATTGAAAATTTTAAATGAGAATTAACAACGTTTAATTTATATGTATTAAAGTTTATAATGAAGAGCAGCTAGCAAACAGTTCTTATCTGCTTTCTTTTTCGTTTTTTTAATCTTACAAAATGCTCTGTCATTAAGAACAGTGACTTAAATATTAATCTTCGGTCTAATCCTTTAATCAACCCAAAACTGCAGTTCTTAATATTATTAATAATAAATTTACAAAGAATATTCAATCTTTAAACTAGTTTAAAGGTTCATATGTACGTGTCCTACTTGGAAATAAATCAAACCAATTACTCCTTTACTTTAGTTTATCTTCAAAGCTTTCTTTTGGACTTTGTTTAGAAAGAAGAGAAAAATATTTCCAAATATGATATAGCTGTGGGTGCGTGTATGTGTTATATTTATTTCTCAAGTTGGACAAAAATCACTCAGAACTTCGACAGCATTGCGAACAAAGAATTAATATAATTATTAAGCATTTACACTTTATCAAATACTATTATTTAATATTTTAAACCTTATTTGATATCGTTCTTTTTTCTTTTCTTCTGATGTGGTTCTTATCTAGTGATTGCCATAACGTCTTTGCCGTGAACTTCGCCCAAAACAAGATAGGCTAACAAAGCAAAACTATGCAATGGACCACCGCATTTATAGTGTACTTTATCGTCTCCTGTATTTCTAGTTCAGTTGTTATTCGTGGATCTAGATGCTATATAGTGCGAAATATCGGTTCTTCGAAGTAAGAACATTACCTTTGAACTTAGCGAATATTGTATTTCGACTACGCAGAAGTGCTTTAGCTTTCTTCTACATTTGTTGCTACCTGTGAGATTCGTAGTCTCCTTGTTTTGTTGTAGTTTCTCCTGCATTGTCATTTCTACAGTATAACGATTGTTTATGTTCTTTCTTATTCTGTTTTTCTAATTGTTTTCCTCTTAGTTACTTGGCTCACTTTCGCAATTTATTTTTCTTAAAGCAGTTTATTTTCCCTTTCAAGTTTATTTCGAATGTTTTATTAAAATTTTTATTTCTTACTTACATTCACTGATTCAATTAACCTAGGATAAATTACTGTAATAATAATAATAATAATTTAATTTTTTTTAATTTATTTAATTAATTTATTTTAAATATCAAATTACATTTTGTTATTTTCTAAATGACAATACACAGGGTGTATCTGAAACGCTGCACAAACTTTTAGAGGAGATCGTATGGATGATTCTAAGCAAAAAAGTTCATATGAACATGAGTTCGAATTTGAGCAATAACCGAGATATGAACAGAAATAAAAATGCCGCCACAAGGATCAACAAGATAATAACTCAGGTTCTATAAAACCTAGGATAATGAAGTTTGTGAGGATAATAGGATACATAACTTTAAAATTTGATCGAATTCCAACGGGTAGTTTCCGAGTTACGCAGTCAACTTCGTAACACAGGCTCACATATGAGAACTGACCACCAAGTGTTACGAATTTGACTACGTAACTCGGAAACTACTCTTTGAAATTCGAATAAATTTTAACGATATACACAGTTTTATGTACCCTATCATTCCTCCAAACTTCATTATCCTAGATCTTATAGAACCTGAGTTTTAACTTGTTGACCCTTGTGACGGCATTTTTATTTCTGTTCATATCTCGGTTATTGTTCAAATTCGAACTCATGTTCATATGAACTTTTTTGCTTAGAATCATCCATACTATCTCCTCTAAAAGTTTGTGACACGGTTTCAGATACACCCTGTATATATACAATAATAAACTAAGAACATGATCAAAATTCTAAGGATCAAAATCATAAATAGATTATTAGAAACTTGACTATTTTAAAAAATATATCGTATTGAATAAAGCTGTGTTGTAATTGATTAAAACAAATCGGGAAATTTAAAATTGGTGATTGATTTTATTAACATTTTGAATAATGATGAAAATATTTTCTTAATGATTTTATTAAGAGAACAGTTAAATTTTAAAGCTTTAAGTGAATAAATGAAATTTTAATTTGCTTTATGGAAATTATTTAATCAAACATTATAATGCATTAGAAATTTCTTTTATTCTTTAATTTTATGTTGAATATATTTTTGATAATTTTACATTAAAATAGTTATATCGCTTCAGATGTCAGACCACTGAAGACTTACGCGAACTCGACTTCATCATTAAGAATAAAACCGCCTACGATTATCGGATTGCTCCTTTCGACAAAGGCAAGAATTTTACTTCTTCCCGTTTATCGTTTTCTCTTATTAATTACTTATAGCAGGACATTAATATGTTTTGTGAATTAGAATGAATTGTTAACAATATAATTGAATAAGGCAAATTAAAAATTGATTTGTTCTTTCTATTTTCATTTTAGATAATCAAACAATAGTTAAAGTGTTGATCATTATTTTAAACATATGGGATTTCAATCAACGTTCTATGGTCAGTTATTTGTTTGAATCGTAAATGTTTACTTAGCATTTATTTTACCAATTTAAAAGTTGAGTAATATAAAGTAATTTTAATCAAATGAAAAAAGTGGACACTTAAGCGGATAATCTACTCAAAAGTATTGGATTACAAAAAGGGAATGATATTACCAGAATCTTCGAAACTGTTTGAGAATCTGGAAATATAATACGAAGTGCGATCCAAAATTCCCGGATTGGAGCTGTATAATCGAAACGTGAAATAGTTTCAATCCATGCCGATGGATAGCAGTAAGTACTTGTTTTGTGTAACTATCTATCTAGAACTTTAATTTTGTGAGCTAGTGTACGAAATTTCATCGTGAATGAAGCAGTCCTCGGCTCTATAAACGCCGTTTTGTTAGAAGTTGTTGACTTTGCATTGCGATTTTTCATTCTTTAATGTTGCATAAAGAATTCGTGCCAATGGGTCACACTGTTAATTTACAGTTCTTCTGTTGAATAAGGTGGATGAGGGAGGATGGTCATGTGACGAAGAACGCAGTGTTTTGCTTGCCACAATTCCGGCAGTTTCCTTCTGACATCTTCATGAAGGTGCCTCAGAATCTGTGAATTGACTGTGTGACCCACTGGCACGAAATTCTTTATGCAAGGTCAAACAACGTCATCGTCAACAAATTCTAAGAAAACTATGAAATTTCGTACCCTAGTTCACAATACAAGCACTTATTGCTATTCATCGGCGTGCATTGAAACTATTTCACGTTTCGGTTATACAGCTTCAATCCGGGAAATTTTGGATCGCACCTCGTACAAGAGTTGAATTCCTCTATAAACCAAGGAATAAATAAAATACAGGGATACTGATTTATAAATGATTCATTCGATTCCAAAACTCTATATTTTCCAAAGTATTACGCGTTGAGACATGAAAAGAACCGTGAACTCATCAAGTTTTCATCGTACTCTACAAATATCCTATATGTGCCCCTCTGGTCACACGACACGCGTCCAATAATCTCACACTCTCTCCACTTTTTCAGCTAACACGCTTGATCGATGGTGCTTTTCCGTTTACACGGCCAACCTTAAATTGCCTATACCACCTCAAAATGCTCTGTTTATATGGCGTTTTTTTACTCTACTCTTTTCTGAGTGTACGCTGCACTCAATAAGAGACATACATCTCTCATATTCCAACATACACAACTAAATAGTTCTCCTGCTTTGTCGCCATTTTTTAAAGGCTTGCACTTGTGCTGCCTACTGGCGTATCACGATGCAAACTTAGTGAGTTTACGGTATTTTCCTGTATCAATTACATCTGGTGAGTAATACTTGGGAAAATAAGTGTTTTGAAATCGAATGAATCATTTATAGCAGTCCCTGTACACTCTTTCATGCTGGAAAACAACAGGCTTGCACTTCAAGCGAAATATCCCTCATAGAAAATATACTGGAGTCTTCGAGGATGAAAAACGCAATCGCTGATGACACAATTTATAATACAATTATTTCATTTTTGCAGGAAGTCTACGGTACCATAAACATAAAAATTATGAAAATTAAAGTAAAAAAATTAGATGATGAACGTTTTCGAGTTCGACTGAATTCTTTATCAAATAATCCGCAGACATCGTCAGTGAATAGCGGAAGTGGTAAACACGTGACTGATTAACATAAGATTAAATAATAGACCAATCTCCCTCCAGATTATATAAAGGCTTAGCAATACACGATTCTTCAGACTTAATAAAGTATGATTCCATAATTACACGTTAATTTTCCAGTTTGTCAACCAGTTTTGTATCTACTGGCACAGACAAGTTTTGACACCAAGTGCTATTTGCTCCGTTAAGAGTATCAGCCTTTAAGCTACATCGCTGAACTGAATGCATGCACAAGCTGTTCGTTGGATAGTTACAAAGTGACAAAATAATCTTGAAGACACAACGTATGTCCATGTGAGTGAAATTTAGTGCATACTTGGTGAAACAATCTGGACTGCTCTGAAGGGGGCGATGCTTAAAATGTAAACTGGAACAAAATCTATATAGCAAAAGATCGATAATATATAAGAAGTATTCAGACGAAACCTACCTAGATCATATTTTCGCTTCGTAGATACTGAAATAACCGTTACCAATGATGCGCTTCATATGAAGATAGTGCTCTCTATAATACCGTGCGTCCGCAAAGTCACGATGTGTTATCAGAACTACATTCAGTAAAACCCATGTCAAATCCATGTGAAATGAAAGCCAACTCGTACTATTTGTTTACGTAACTTGATGTGACTTCTGCTTTCTTGCCCTGCACAGATCTAAAGGATACTTCAAATCTTGCCAGACACGATGAAGCGCCTCCTAACGTTGAATGTTATTTCCATGTGGTAGCTTTATATTGAAAAGCCTTGCTTCAACTCAACAATGCAGCCAGTGAATAGGAGGGCGCCTCCTTTGTATTAATCAGAGACGCTTGTAAAAGGAGACTTCTACTTCTATTCCTATAATGCGTTTCAGGACTTCCAGCATACAATGGACTCATCAATGAGCCACATTAAATCCTGCATTAAATAGTCTGATAGAGCCCAGTTGCTCATTCCGTCAGATGGAGCCACTGTAGTTTCAGTAGTTTCAGTTTCGAACAGGAAATGGGATGTGCTTGATTTTTTGTTTACTTCCTGCTGGCAAAGTCACGTGCGCAAGGTGATTTGTTCGTTTGCTCTGCTCTCTTTGATCTTCAATATTCGGAGAATATTTATCAGATACATGTTTTAAATTTAAAATGTCAGGAAGATTCACGACGAACAGGTGTCATCGATTCAAATTTCGTAAGCCAAAGCAAGCGCTGAATACACCTTTGAACCGTCCACAGTCTGACTGACTCGCTGTGAGTGCACCATGCATATCTTCTGCATTTCTCAAACTGGTTGAGATGTTCTTTAATACAGTGCTAGTATCACCACTTTTATGTTGGAATTTTGCGGGAGCTTGAAATCGCGCCATGATTTTACGAACACACTGTAAATAACATGAAAAATATTATTTAGAAAGAATAGTGTAGCTATTCTCATCCTGAATTCGCCAAAAGAAAATGGTTTTTCGAATGGTTCTTTATCTTCGAAGTACAGAGATGCATAAATATCTTTTCAAAAATAAATAATTGTTCAAAAAATACCATTAACTTCATAAGATGCTCCAAGGTGGACGGAAACCTCAATGCTGATGGCTACAGGACCATTCTGGATAACGGGGCACTTCGCTGACGGGCCGTTCCTCTTCCAGCACGACAATGCGCCTTGCCACAAGCAAGATCCATATCCGACTGGTTTGACGAGATGCAGGTTGAAGAACTGGATTGGCCCGCCCAGAGTCCTGATCTCAACCCCATCGAACATCTTTGGGACGAATTGGAACGACGTGTGAGATCCAGGATGGTTCGCCCTACATCTGACCAGGAACTGACCACGACACTCCTCGAGGAATGGAGGTCAATACCTGTGGACACATACCGTAAACTTGTGGACAGTATGCCATGTAGGGTAGAAGCAGTGATAGCAGCTCGGGGTGGTCCTACACACTACTGATTGAAGCTTTTTACGGCTTTACGGTAGAGCAACAGGTGTCCCAACTCCTTTGATCATGTAGTATATATAAAATAGTGTATAGATGTGTAAAATTGTGTAAATATGTGCAAACCTGTAAATATAAGTAATGTAAACGATGGGTATGTATAAATGTTTAAAATTTTGTAAACTTGTATGTACATTATATATGGCTAGATGGTATACACGTGTATACAAATGTTTACACATTTTCAATAGCCTATTTGTATTCTGAGAAGCTCTTTTGAATACAAGAAAACAAATATATTATACCGAAATTGCTTATTTCTATTGTTTGTTAGCCGATAGCTTCGAACCCAGACGCATCTCGGCCAGAGATCATATTTACACTTACATGTCGAGTGGTTCGTGCTGCTACTAAGTTTCGGGATAGATAGCTTATGATCGACTAGGCGACTTGTCGACGGTAAGATTTTGTCGAGATGAGTTCAACCTATACCTATAGAGGCAGTGTATTTCTACGGGTGTGGAAAAACCTTTCTGGGAGATTTCATCAACGGGAAAGGAGTCCTTTTAAAATCGTACTTTAAAAAATTCTTAGGCAGAAATTTGAAATGTTTGCCTTCGCGATCACCGAGGATGACCCTCCTATTATTTAACATGGAAGGACGAATTTAAAACGTTCTAGCAGGCGTGTTTAGATAGATACCAAAAACTGAATGGGATATACGTAGAAGCACTGAGTTTTACTGTTTCAACACTGTAACTTTTATATCCGCAAGCTTAAAATCACATTTTATAAATAGTGTATAAATCTTTTCGTGCCTTTTGTGTAGTATTTTAGCAGCATTGCCGTTTATGGCGAAAACCTCGACACTATTTTCGAAATTAGAGTGTCTTGGAAAAATTCTGCGACCTGGACTCAAGCCAGGAACCTCGACTATCATGGCCGACGCCTCTACCAATGGAGAAGGTCGCCGAAATTTATCCCGCCAGATGGCGTGTGTGTTCTATCAATCATTCGCGTGTAAGCACCATAATGGCTGGCTATCGGTGTTGGTCCGTTAAGGCGCTAAAAATTGAATTATCACGCCGACAAGCATCAACAAGAGGACGTAAAATTGATTTAGTAGAAAGGTAGATCATGATTTATTCAATCTTATGACCACTTTTATAATTCTGCACTGTATTTGACTTCTGTCTGCTGCCATATTCTTTGCGTTTTGTTTATTCACATGGTGTTGGTTTTCCGTTTTCCTGTAGATTAGAAAGTTATGATAGAAACTTAAATTTTAGAAATATTGTAAGTCTCCCACCCCCAATCCTACCTGCATGGCCTTCAGGAAATTTTACACAGACTTCCCTTGCTCACAAACCATTCTTAAAAAATCTAACATACTCTAATATCAATGGTATCACAATGAGCCAAAACCGCTTTTCCACAACAAAATATTTATTACGCCTGGATACGCATTTCGTAATGAAGAACACTTGGATGAAACCTTTAAAATGAAGAACACTTGGACCTAAAATTGAATATATCACATTAAAATATTCGTAATTTTCAAATCCTGTGTAGTAATGAATCATTTGTGGGAGAGCTTCAAGCGATTCTGCTGTTAACCTTTAGTTAACCTGTGTCATCAGCTGATACTGAACTTCAAAGTCTTGAGTAGCACAATGGTCAGGACTAGGTTCTTCGCTTACTTGGTCTATTTCTACTGTTCGGGTTGTAATTTTAGTAACAACGTCTTCAAAGCTCGATACGTTATTATCTTCTGCAGGTTTCATTCCTTTTAGTTCTTCCAAAGCTTTCGCATTCTCCCTCCGAGCTGATCGTAACTCACGAGCTGTGGGTGTCTGATCACTTCCATAGTTTCCTCACGAAACGCAAAAATCGAGGGAACTGCATTCTTCTTCAAACGCTTTCTTTCTCCTGTAAAATTTCGTTAATTTATATTAAAGTAAATCTGTAATAAATGAAACTTTCATCTAACTGACAGATACAGTACATACCTAGGAGTCCTGCTGGACAATAATCGTCAGGGGTAAAGTGATTATAGCAAACTAACGATGTTTTGGAATTTTTCCATAATTCTTCTGAACGCTTATCAGCACGGCGAATTGCAATTCTCCATTTTAATGCCATTTCTTTATCTTTTGGGAATCTATGCCCCCCCCCAATTCGATTTTTACAAAACGGTACGCAACAAAACCCGTTGATTGAGGATGAAAAGGCCTTTATACTGCAACCGGAAGAGTGAATGGAACACTACCGCCGCTCTGGTGGTCAACGTAAGAAGCGTTTCGCGGCCTTCCCCATTGGGTTATCGCAGACACCCGGACAGCCAAGCTGTCACAAGATGTCTTTAAGACAACCAAGTTGTCACGGTTTTTCTTTCCTATTTTTCATCATTAATTTGAAAAATTATTACCTGTGTTTGGAGACTATCTCCAGTTTATAATTATTATTAGAGTGTCTACATTTATTTGTTATCAAAATTTAATTTACTCCTCATTAACTAAAAACTCGGCATCAAAAACAAGGCAGTAACTAGTGTTGTGCCGATACCAATACCAAAAAGTATCGATACTTGCCGGTATCGAGTACTCAGGCATCGTACGTTACGATATGGCACAAGTATCGATAGTTTGCACATCGATACTCGATACTGAAAAAACCTAATGAAGATGTTCGATTTTCAGCGTTAATTCAGAATCTGTTGAATATTTTAACGCTTTTATTCCAGTGGCTGCCTACTGATTAGGGAAGTATCTTTCGAAGCGTTTGTTTTTATTTCTCCTAACGAGGTTGAGCTGTCGAGCTCACGCCTCGCTCTATGGGCGCACGGGAAATAAAAAAAAAAAAAGCTAATGACTCGGACACGTGATGATAGCCTCATAGTAATAGTAATGAGGTCTAATTGTAATGAGTGATGTTAGCCTCCACGTGCTCCAGTATAGGTTCGACGTCCTCTCAGAAATGCATTTTACCATATAAATAAATACTCATTTTTACTCGATAGTATCGATACTGTCTCATTGAGTACTCGATATTGGTATCGAGTATTTTATTAAATTACTCGATACCGGAAGTATCGATGCTTCATTGGTATCGCACATCACTAGCAGTAACGCATTATAGAAATTCTAAGGAAGAATGAAAAAATTTGGTAGATGAAAACAAAAATTGTAATTTAACAGATTCCTTGAAGTTTCAGTGAATCTGTCGCTTTTGTGACTGCGCACAACGAAACATTACCAAAGTTTAACGCATTGATTAGTGAATCAGAATCAAATAGAGCGTGTCAAGTTAGAAGAATCAAAAAATTAAAATTAATTTGTAATCATTCTTGAAGGATGCTTCAGCAGTTTGTCCATTACGAATTGTCGCTAAACGCTAGGAGCAAAAATGGCAGCAGTTGAGTCTGGTGATCATGAACTAATTGAATTGCTATCTTATTTTGGACATGTAGTTTCTAATTTAGTTAAAAATTGATTTCTTTACTTGTTCTGTAGGAAATAAAAAAGCATTGTTCTGAAGGAAATAAGATTGTCTCTAGGGCGGTACTTAAAATGATATGTTTCAGCTAAGCCTTTACATTGGATATCACTCAAAATTTTTTCTAATTCTCCTAAAAATACTAATTCTCCTTAAATTAATTAACTATTAAATTATTTTTGCGTAGAATTGTAGAATTTCTTCCTCCTTAAGTTTGCTTCGAAAATCTCTGTATAGTCATAAGAATTAAAATGTTTTAAAGCGTATTTTTTCCTATTACAGGATTTCAAAATCGATTTCCAAATGGATTTGACGTGGACTGACAGTCGTTTGCGAATGACCCACCAGAACTTTATTCAATTCACAAAAACAAAGGATATTAACCGATTTTGGGTTCCAGAAATTTATTTCCCAAATGTTAAGAAACTCGAATTTCACAAGCCTATTTCATCCAGCCATTTATTATCAATTATAAATCAAATGGTGACCTTTCATCGTAGGTAATTTACATTCAACATTACAGCTTTATAAAAAATTAAATTTTCTAATGTGCATGAAATATTAGAAATAAATAATGCAATAAAGATTTCTTTTATTATATGGATCGGGTCAGGAAGATCATATCCCGCACTTCGTTAACATTTTCTGGTACTGTCGAGATGCAGGAACGTGCAAATGAGGGTTGTCTTCTACGGTCTCACAGCTCTTCTATCACTCAGTGATTTCATATTAACCATTTCTCTTTAACTTTTTTTTGCAGTGATATACAGAGTGGTTCTTAAAATCTGCAGTTCAAATTTCCCGTCATCTCTTCCATACATATAAAGATGCCATTTTAAAATTCCGTTGTAGAAACTTCATTTTATGCTTGATAGACTGCGTTATTAGTGAACACACGATCACGTGATCCCGTTCGACACGGAGTTTAGTGTACAACAAACGGTACTCAATGTGGAGTGTTATTTGAAGACTAATTCCTTCAAAAATGTTCAAACCGTTCAACTTCATAGCGCAATGCATAAATAAACTTTATACAGCGCTAATTTTAAATGCATATCTTTTTAATGCATAGTGATAAAACCGGAAAATGGGTTAAAAGACTTTTAGAATGCCCCTGTATTTTATAATTGGGCGCAATTCTTCAATCTGCATTTTTTCGATGGAACGAACGAGTGTTCACAGTCACTCACATCAGCAAGCAACATTTGTGAAATGCTCTAAATTTCTTGATAATATCGACTGGCTATGGTGACAGGATGTATACGGGGAATTAATCGGTCCTCGCACACAATTTAAAATACTCGTCGTAGCAATTCCTATCCGTACCTTTAAGAGGGTGACGATATATTACTGGTTACGTGTCAATTCGTCGAGAGTCAGTTCGTCGGCGTCAATTCGTCGAGCGTCATTTCGTTGAGAGTGTCAGTTGGTCGGGCGGTCAATTTGTCGGAGGTCAATTAGTCGAATGTCAATTCGTCGACCGTGTCAGTT
>JAHWFO010037920.1:316939-377015 GCA_023313115.1 Rhysida immarginata | reverse complement strand
CATGGTAAATAAACCTTGTTGTGGGAAAGCGGTTGGCTTCTTGTGTTGGTATCATATCCACAGGTAACTTGGTTATTATTTTTTTTTCATAATGAGGGAGGCTGATCATTATGATGGCAGTGGTGGTCTTTATGATCATTGTGTGGAGGATGGCATCATGTTGGCTGAAATAACATTCATTACGGCATTTTCCAAATGCTTACATACCGTGTTGTTTGAAGGAGGGACCGTGACTGGTCAACGGTACAGGGACGACATCTTAAAATCCTATGTTAGACTTTTTAGAGGTCCGTTTGGTCTAGAATTCATTTTTATGGATAATGTTTGTCCGCAGAAAACTAGCTGTGGTCTAAGAATTTTTCAAAAGTGAAGATATTATTCAGATGAAGTGGTCAGCGGAATGGTAGAAAAATTATATAAACGTTAGTTAATTCTATTTTGTTAGATTACGAAATGTAACAATTTTATAATATTTGGATTGCAGTATCGGTCGAACAAATTTGTTAGTCGCAGCGTAAAAAGGTTGAGAAACGGGGCTACAGAACGTCTGGGACGTTTTGGGAAGGGCACTAGCAGAATGCTCTCCTTCCCCAGACCCTCCATCATTAAGAAGGGCCTTTGTGGAGAAGTGAAGTTCACTGCCTCATAAACCATTTTAAACAGCATGAAGGAACTTACGACTGTTAGGAATGATCATATTCCTTACTAGGCCTCCAAGATTGCTCCATGATGCCTCAAAGCGCAAGATCCCATGATCTTAAGCGATTTCTGAACGTTTCTGTTCTGTAGTGCATCAGAACCATTAATAATCATTATAATTAATATATACCAATAAACAATGCATATGATCATTCCATATCAAGATACATTAAACTTCTTTGGTTACTTTTTACCATAATCTTCATGCCCATGGCCGGAAGCTAGCCCAGTTGTTAAATATATCATTTATGTATGCTTCTTTTTAATAAAGACTTTAGTGAAATATTTAAAGAAAGATGAAAAGATTTTGACTAATATAAGATATTAAAGATTACATCAAGTGTAATTAATGAATCGCAAAAGGAGGGTTGCAGTTCTTTATTTTCTTCGTGTAATGTAAAATTTCCATTAACATTGCCAAATTTCCATAGTAATTTGCTGATTTTAAGCAATTAATATTCATCTCATTACATTGAATTTCTATTTTGCTTTCAAGAGATCATTTTGTTCTATTATTAAAATAAGGAAAAAAGACAAAACTGGATATCAATATTGTCTGTTTCATAAACAAGAGAATGAATTACATGAAGCATTTTATAAATACACCTCATTTAAAAATGAACAAAGGCATTTTCTCCTTATAAGGTATTCTATTTGACTTTAACGTTTTCCACTCCGTTAAAGTGGGTTTAAATTAAATACAAGCTTAATTATCTGTATAGCTAAGAATCCGTCCTTTAACGACGTTACAATGGGAGGAGGGATTCATAGAGTGAGTGTAAAAATTCTTTAATTCTCTTGGCAGTAGAAATTTGAGGACGGGAGAAGAGAGAGGGCAATGTTTACCTTGTCGTTGCCCTAGCTTGATTAATTAAATTAATCTTTCCTCCCTTGCCTGTTTGATAGAATTTAATCTTCTTTCTTTTTGAATTAGTTTTACATACAAGAACGATAATATTATTTAACATGATCTCCCATCCTATAATATCACTTATTTATAATAGAACTATTTATATCTATTTCTCATTTAAGTATTTATATTTCTTTTAACGCTTTCATATTGTATTATTGTCTAAGAAAAAGTTTTAATAAAATTGAAAATTGATAGCCTTAGCTAAAGGTATTGGCACTCTATATATATATATATATATCCATGTTGATAAGTCATTTGTATGATTCGGATAAATTAAAATTACAAATATGTTTTAATTTAAATTATTCGTTTTTATTATTTTTTAATTAATATTTTCTAAGTCTACTCGTAAATTCTATTATATAAGCTATCCTCTTAATCATACTATTCTGAACACTCATTATTAAGTAGCGGAAGAATGGAGCTACTTATTGTTTTCACGATGTCAGTCTATCTGTCCGTCCGTCCGTCCATCCCCTTCATAATTTCCGCATTTTTTGAGGTAGAAGGTGGAAATTCGGAAAGTAGCTTACTATGGGCATGTGCACCTTCACTATTTAGTTTGGTTTTGATTGGCCCACTGGGGTCGGAGTTTCGGGGGCGGAAATTAGAGGGGACCAAAAGGTCTACGCGTATTTATGCATATAAAGGAATGAAATTCGGTATGCAGGTTGCTCTAAGCAAGATCAACATTACTATAAAGTTTGGGCTAAATTGTCCCAATAGGGTCGGAGTTATGGGGGTGGCAATCACTTGGTCTTTAGAACTATGGCAACATATGGAGTGTCATATATCATTCGATCGAAAATGATGAGAAAGGAAAGAAGATAGGGTCATTTTATATTTTCTAAATACAAGGTTCGAAAAAATCAAAAATCAATTTTTGATTTAAAAAATGGAGGGTTAAAAAGTGCAGATTAAGGATTAAAAAAATAGATGAACTCAAGGCTTCCGATACTTTCCTATACCTTCCTCGGGAGGCTTAATTTCTTGTTAGAAATCTCATTCTACTCTGCTTAGAGCGCGTGTCTGCAGCCTTCTTTAAACATAATGTTGTGCTTTCATATCCTACGCTCCTGAATGTCTCCTGGATGCTGAACAGGACTGACATCGTGAGATCTAGGATTGGACAGATTAGTCTAATATAGCACTCCCACTTTCTTTGAACGCCGCCTGGCGATTGCAAACGCCTGTTATGGGGCATTGTCTTGCTGGATAAAGTTCTCCAAGTTTATGATCCATGAACTTTGTAAGTCATGGCTGCAGATTCCTTATCAGCTCAGAAATTTAGTGTTTGAGTTTCCTTTATACGCAAACATTTTCTTCATGCCATAAGTTGCCGTGCTACCTCATATAATTACCTATCCTTGGAGAGCGAGATTATAGTTTACTTCGATGATAATATTCTATATCTTAAGTTTGCATGCTGAAGAAGATCAAATCTCAGTCAGTAAAAAGAATGATTTCATAATTTCCATAGTCTAGTATCGTTGTGAAATTCAAATAAAGGATGGGTCTGATACGATACGGATATTACCAATTTTATTGCCGACGCACGTTTCGGTATTACACCATTTTCAAGGCTAGCATAATAGTAACAAGCGAGGTTTACATTGATAGTATCCGTATCGTATCAGACCCATCCTTTATTTGAAAAAGAATGATATTCAAAACATGGCATGATACTCGATGACACAAAAATGAACAATAAATGGTCTCACAGAATTAGTTTTTAAACTAAGATGAAATATTAAGGGTGCGTAATACTGCTGGCCAAGGCTGTTTGCTATATAAAATGATATATGAAAAAAAAGTTCTATTTCTCTACATTAAAGTTCCTACTAATATCCAATTACTCTGGGAAAAGTATTCTTATACGGAGGGTGTATTGATGGAAAATGAAATCGAGCTGCCTCAGTTCGTAGTGACCAACCACAGCACCAGCTCTTCGTGCGAACAAAAATATGCCAAAGGTAAGATTTGGGCGAAAGCCAGTCAACATTGAACATTTGTAATTGTCATTTGTTAATGACATTTATCCATTCTTTCTTTATTGAAATCATTAAAAAGATTTTTAACACATCTCATACTATTACACTCACTCACCAAAAGTCATGGCACACCTGCCTAATAACGAGTTGTGGAAGAGAGTCCAGAGTGGGCCCAGATAACGGAGTCGACCCGTCGTGGAAGAGAGTCTAGCAGTCCCCGGACCACATCTACAGGCACTGCAAGCAATGCCGCCTCCACCGCACTCCATAACGATGCTGTATTTACCATTTGTGGTGGTGACGACCTGACAGATCGTTCGATGACGTCCCAGAAATGTTCAATGCGATTGCAATCTGGGGAACGTGGAGGCCAAATTATTGCCGTGAAGTCGGTAGCATGTTCCTCTAGCCACTGCCATGTCACAAGGGCCGTGTGGTGAGGTGCATTATTTTGCTGGAAGATGCCGTCGCCCGCGGGGTAAAAACAGTTCAGGTGGTCCCCAAGCAGATCGACGTAGGCACGCAGAGTGGATGTCCGATGTACCAATGGAACCATTGCATGCCACGAGAAAACAACCCAGACCAGTATGGAGCCTCCTCCTGCCTGAGTGGTCGTCACCTAACAAGCGGGATCCATGGCTTCGTGTGGCCTGCGCCAAACACGGACACGACCATCGGTCCGATACAGCTGAAACCGTGACTTGTCGGAACAGGCAACCCTTGGCCAGTCCCCAGCGGTCCAGTTGTGGGACGCATGGTGATTTAACCCGCTGTCGCCCTTCGGTCAGCAGTTGCAGGCCGGGTGATCCGGCGAACACCTATGGCATCAGTGAAGCGGGGGCGGCCCGTCCGCTGTCCGACATGAGTTGTAACCCCTCGTTGGGTGTGCTCTGAATCAGTGGCGGCTCGTAACTAAAATTTATGGGGGTGTTGCGTCAGAAAATTGTAATTTTTTCACGAACTGGGGAATAGCTAGTGATATTAAACTTAAGGGTCATGTAATATAGATGTATAAGAATAGCATTAAAGATAAAAAAAGGCCATTATATTGAATTTTATCGATATCGAAAGTGAAACTGGGTGTGCTGCAGTGCCGCAGTGCCGCAGTGCCTATGGACGAGCCGCCACTGCTCTGGATAGACCCTTACAACGGTTGTGCGGGGAAATTGCAAGGTGCGGTTACATCTCATATTGAGGCACCAACAATCATCCCTCGTTCAAATGCGGATAGCTCTCGGCGTGCTGCCATTTCTGCAGATATTTTGCTTACAATAATTGTGTGATACCGGGGATTCTTGTGCACCTGCATTCCGAGAATGGAAGCAACGGGATCTGTCTCATTACGGACAGGGAACCTAATTGGAGGGGTATGCCATGATTTTCGGCGAGTGTATATGAAAACTAATTCAAATTAAAATGTTTTATTATTTATAATGAATTTTCAATGCTTTTTAAAATTCTCATTCCAATCTAATTTTACCAAATTAAAAATCTCATCTTTAAAATACATCTAAGTTCTGGTTTTATTTGTAATCAGAAAAGAATTTTACGTAAATAAAGATAATCTTTAAATCAGGTCTTTATAAAATAAACTAATCGATCCTATTTTATTCATTATAATTTTAAATACAATACACAGATAGTGCTCTGTGTACAAGCCTGTGGAGGAATTGTGTTATGATGATGTTATACAGGGTGTTTCTCCCGTTTCTCTCGTATTATACATGTTTATTACTTAAAAACTATTACAGATTTAACGTGATTTTTTTTATTCACAAAGAAAAGCTCAAAACGTTTCTTAGCATACCTTAATAAATTTCAATATGCCCCCCCCCTCCCATTTATGGCGTGAAGGACGTCAAAGCGAAACTCGATTTCCTCCTATGTTCGGGCTAGCATTTCGGGGGTGATTTCAGTGATTTTCAATTATTCTGTTCTTGAGAGTTTCAATATCATCAACGTTGGTCCTGTAACTCTATCTTTCACATATCCCCAGAAGTAAAAATCCAGAGGATTCGCGAGGGGGCCAAGGGATTGGCCGATCCCTTCCAATCCATCGTCCTGGAAAGTTCGTATCAAGGCACTGCCTAACTTGCAGGCCCCAGTGTAGAGGTGCTCCATCTTGTTGGTAGACTATGTTGGGCTGCAGTTCTTCCACCTGTGGAATCAGGTAGTTCTCCAGCATATCTAGGTAGGTTGCAGCAGTAATGGTGTCTTCAGCGAAAAAGAAAGGTCCGATTACTCGATCATGCATTAAACCGCACCAAACATTAACGTTTGGGCTGTCGCGTATATGCTCCCTTAGAACGTGGGGATTTTGTGACCCCCAAATGTGGTAGTTGTGTCGGTTTACTGTTTTGGAAGTATGGAACAGAAATGTTGCCTCATCAGAAAACAAAATGTTCTCAAGGAAGGTCGATTTTTTGGAAGATACCCTCAGCAAACTTTTTGACGTCACCTCCTGCTTTCGTCTTTCTGTCCGACAGAAAATTCCCTTATCTTTGTAGGCGATGATTCAATCCAACTCGAAAAAACAGGAGTTTTCTTCGGGCAGAAAGACGAAAGCAGGAAGTGACGTCAGAGAATTTTCTGCCTTGTGGTTTCTGCCGTTTTTTTTACGCATGTGGGAACCACGCTTACTTGAGCAAATCTGGGAAGAAGATAAACGCTAAAACCATGTCACGACAAATTTATATTATGTCAAAGCTGAAAGGCGAGAGAACGAAATATTTAACTGTGCGACTTTTTTTATTTGTCAGAAAGTTTTTAAGCCTCATTAAACATCGACTGGGGACTCTGATCAATGAAGTTTTTTATGCTATTATTTTTTCAAAATTTAAATACACACATTACATGGAAAATATGTCGCATTACTGTTAACGAACATCTTCAGCGCTGAGACAGGCATGGTAATAGTTAGCAAGTTTGTGGATACTATTACCACATGAAGATATGATAATCGCAGGTCTAGACCATGGAGAACAGGGAAGGAGGTTCCAATACTATGTTTTTGCATGTTTTTATGACACATGAATTATTGTTCCATTTCAAAACAATACTAACTTGTAATCATATGCGCGTATATCTGTCTTGTCATTCTGGTGTCATCTACCGATATATTTAACTAATTATTGCCTGAAATACGTTGTTGGCATCTTTTTTAAATAACTATTGTTAAAATAAAAATCAGAGCATGAAATTGAAAACATAAGGGACAATTTATGTTTATCATTGATATAGCTTATTTCTCTCGACCACGCATATTTCAAATTTTTCTCTTAAGCACAACCAAGTCATTGATGACTCTGATTATTACTAATATTTTTTGTTAAATGTTTCTTTCAAGACGAAGATGTCTGCCTTCAAGTAAATTTTGATTTTCGTCGTCGCCCTGGTTTTCATTTAATCAACACCTACATTCCTTCCTTTTTGATCGTCGTCATATCTTGGGGTTCCTTCTGGATGCATCCAGATGCCGTACCTGGAAGAGTCTCTCTGGGAATCACCACTCTGTTAACCATGAGTGGCATGTCATCTGGTAAGAATTTTTCTTTTTAAAATTCTTATTCTTAATAATTAAAACCCTGTAAATTAATAATCAACCCTCTTTTGTTTAAACGTTTTTGAGAGCTACTGCAATTTAATACAAGAGCGATTATAATTTGGTTAATAGTAGCTGAAATATAATAACTTTCAATTTCAATAAAATTCTAAAACTGTAAAAAAAATTGAAATTTTTTCAGGGGTTAAAAATGTATATCTATTCTGATCTATCTATATATCTCTATAGAGATTAAATATTTCCTACCTATCCTAATTACAAAGAAGACTATTGATTCTGTTTTTAACTCCTGAAAGAAATAAACGCCCTATTTTAGTCATAAAATTTATGCACATTTTGAAAATTCAAAAACGTTGCAAGAATTGCCGGAATCCGCACATTTATGGTTATTTTTTATATTTTTAATATTCTTAATTAAAGAGTAATTGGTTCATTGTAATTTTGCAGCTGTGCTGTCGTTAACGGCGGAAGTATCCTACGTGAAAGCCATTGATATCTGGATGATGATGTGTTTAGCACTCGTGTTCTCATCTCTTTGCGAATTTATTATAGCAAACTACAAAAATCGCCACAAATCAAAAGTGAGTAAACAACTACTGTGGAATAAATTTAATAGCCCCATAAATTAAAGATGCGTTGACAAGTCAATTAAAGATAATTGAAGGGAGCAAAATGGCCCTTCAAAAAAGAACACGACTTGAAATTTGTGGTTATGTTACGCGCAGTTACCCTGCACGCCATTTCACTCAATTGTTTACCTTACATTTATTGCTGTACAAAAACAAAAGTTAGAGTTTAATTTTTTTAATTGATAATGTTTACACACATGCAGAATGATTAATATAAATTTTTCTCATTCTTTTGGAATGTTGTAATAATAATATTAATAATAATGATATATGATTATGATAATAACACGCAACACGAAAATTATATTTGACAGAGCTGTAATTATTGACAAAACTGGCCGTCACAACAGACCAGACATCACACTTGTAGATAATTGATATTTCCATCCTCAATACACATAATTTACAGAAGATATACTTGGACTATATACTGTAACATTATACAAGTCTTGTACACGAAATAAAATGACTTTGGGGAGCAAACAGGCTACACATTATTTCTGTGGTTCTTTCTACTATTGGGGTTTTTCATTACACAAAAGCCTGTCAGCATTATATATAAAACCATACTTATATAAAACTTACATAAAGCAACAATTCTAAATACTTTTCACATAGTAAGGAAGTCCCTACACCCACACATTAATACTTTTACAAACATGTAATTTTTCCCTCTCTTGAGTCCGCCTCTGAGACGTGGTTTCCGGCCTTGATTCGAGTTAGTTTTCCAATGGGCCTTTTTCAAACGAGAAAGCGCGAGATTATGGCCGCGCTCATGTTTGATCGAAAACGAGTCCGACTAGTCAAGCGCAGCTTGCTGCGAAGGAATGAATGCTTATTCAGTCCCTTTTTTAAATGCACTACCACAGATATCATTGAAGGATGTAATAGAAATTGTTAGATCCAAGGCTTAAGGAACCGAGAGAAATCTGGAAACTGTTGATCAAATCAAACCGTTCATTGTTTTCAGGATGCAAATTACAATTTTCAGGACATATATAAAAATTTTCAGTTCCTTCTTCAATGATGATCATTACTTCAAATTCATTTGACAAATGAGGTTTATTTTGTCGTCGTTGTTGTTGTGTTGTTGAATAACCCGCAATAGACTACGTTCTTTTCAACTCATTATTATTCCTTTCCCGAGTCCAAAATGCGCCGTTTTAATTCTTCATTTTTTTCCGAAAGCCTTTTGATTGTACCAAACTGGTTTCATGTGGTGTACGTTTTTATATGTCTGCTTGTGAAATTTGTAATTCTTCTATGTTCTTTTGTGTTTCATCTATCCAAGTATTGGCTAGTTTCAATTTTGACATATATTTGAATTTTTTTCCTGTGAGCCTATTGGGGTTTATTCTTTCAAGATTTTCATAAAAAACTATTCTCCATTTCCTAACGGTACAGTATCAGTAATTTTTTCAATATGTGTGTATATTTCATACGCACTTTAAATATCGACCCCAACATTTTTCTTTCAGCTACTTTCAGTTCTTGAGTTAACATTGTTTTGATCAGGGTCAGACACTTAGCTTATAAAGTGCTTCTGGACGTATTACTGTTGTTTAGTGCCAAAGTTTAGCGTTGAATGATATTGACTTCTTATAGATATCTTTGGTGAGGAAATAGGCCGATTTCATCTTACTGACTCTTGCTTTAAAAGCTTTTTTCTCTGATCCATTTTGTTAAATTCTTCTAAATGCTTGAACTTTTATTTATCCTGTCAAATTGTCATATTTGGTAGTCTTGACGTTCGTCATAAACTTGGTTTTTGAAAGGAGATTCTTAAACTATGTCTTTTAACTTTTTGTCATATGTGTTATTATTTTTATTGCATGGATTGCAATAAACAATCAATGCCAGTGCGTTTACATTTATATGGTTACTTACACACTAAATATGCAATATGTAAATTAATTGATTGATTAATTGATCTTGCCATATTGATAAAAAAATATAACAAATAGTAAAAACAAAAAATGAAAAAAAAAAATAATACAAAAATAACATCCCAATATAATTTTAATTGATTTCAATTAATAAAACTTATTATACAAAAGGTATTATGTTAAATTCATGAATTATATTAGTATAATTTATATCAAATTTTAATATTAATTAACGAAATAATAAATAAATAAATAAATAAATAAATAAATAAATAAATAAATAAATAAAAGTAATGATAGTATAGTGATTTTTGAAGTGATTTTCTTTAGCCATTCGTTTTGGTCTATTTCGCAACACAAATTTATTTAGAATAGCCTCCTTCTTAACTAATCTTAATCCATCAAGTGAATCCGTGAAATATCCAGAGTTAAAGTCCAGTACTTAAACAGTTACGTTTTTATTAATCTATAAATTAGCACATACAGTGCTTTCCCTTGTGTGAACTGCACCGTCAGTCTCGTTTTCAATCTGCCAAGGACGCCGCCATTTCTCAAGTCTCGTAATCGTGAAAAAGGCCCATATAACACCAACATAATAATAATCCTACATCCACACATTAATACTTCTACCGACATATAACTTCTCCTCTTCCTTCATTTGAGCCTCTTGAGCTTTGCTCTATTTTGGTCCCCCTCTGGGACTTGATCCAACTTTGGTGTTTCCAAAACAACAACAACAACAATAACAATAAGCATGATTTTAATGTTCGTTATGGATCGATTGTAATATTATAAGGCTTTCGTTTTGCTTTTCAGAAAAAAAAGAAACACGAAACCAATCACGTGGATGGTTTATCCGAGACGATAAGTTTGAGAGAGCAAAGAAAAGAGTGGACCATTGACCGGATTTCCCGCATCGTGTTTCCCTTCGTATTCGCCGTCTTTAACGTTGCCTATTGGGGCTATTACGTATCCTAAGTACCTCAAAACTGTTGTACATAATTATGTTCATTAAACGATTAAATATTTTGTAAATATTTTTTTTAAAATAAATCTACCTTCCAGTTGAATGTCTTAATGAACTGCAAATAATTTATACGGTGATGGTCTCCAGAGAGAGAGATGCTCAATTACAGAATTCAAAAAAAATATATATATATATATATTTAGCGAAATTTTAAAGTTGACCTGATCACTAACAGCCAATTACATGTATTTAAATATTCAATTTGTTTTTTCACGCAAACCTTTATTAATGTAAATATTACTTTGTTAGTAATGAATTATCATATAAAGAAATTTCCCAATCTGTTTGAGAAACATATAATCTAAAGGCATACTCTATCCAACGATAATAAGTTGGACGTGTTAAATTGAAATTTGGAATTTAAATTTAATTTTGGTCTCATTGGACAGATTATAAGTAAGTTGCAATATAATTCAGAAAGAGAATGCTTATAAATATTAGTCTCGTTTAAATCTTGAAGGTAGGCAGAACCATGAAAATATCAATACTGGATGTTGATTGATTTTTATTGATCAATGCAACTTTATTTAGTCGATAGAAGAATGCGAAAAATCATTGAAAGATGTCCAACTTGGAAATCATTCTATAAATAGAATCTGATCCAGAGTCGTAGGAACAAGTGACAAGAGAGACGACGAACTTGGCTGCGTTTATCAGTTGTCGTTCTCTAACACAAAATGGCCGTGAAATTAAATAATCGGTTTCCAACCTCACGCCAAAAGAAAAAAATATATATATATTTTTTGAAATTACTGTTCTTAAACAGCAGGCAGTCCACAAAAATATAATTACAGAGAAAGATGATTCGCAGCAGCGATGAAATTAAATTACAAACTTGTGTTAAAAACCCCAGGGAGCAATAATCTGGCTCTTGTCGCAATCACTCATATCGAAAGACCGTGAAAAAAGTTCATTGAATTGAGGCAACCATTTTCATAAATAATTAGTTAACTATTTGTCTCTTTAATATATTGAAGCGTTTTGCGTTGAATTTAGTGTAAATTTAAGGAAATAGTTTAAGAATCTCTGCAATTTGATATTTATTCTTATAATCCATTAAGGGAAAAAAAAATAAATAATAATAATAATAATAATAATAATAATAATAATAATAATAATAATTTTTTTTCAACATATAGCCTACAGTATAGTATACATATTTCACAAATCCCTCTCCTATAATATAATTTCTTGTAAATTTAATTTTAATCATTACAATAATTCAATGATGGCGAGATATTTCTCGAGAAGGCATATTTCTATAACTTATTTTTAAAGCAGTGCATTTCTAACGGCACTGAAAAAGATCGATTTCATGGAACTTAAAATGAATGTCAGTTAATATTCTTGCGTTAAATTCTGTGCTTTCAAAACACACAAGTAAACGATTCATCTAAATAGTCTGCCATTCTTCCGATCAAAAACATCAATTCCTTCTTTATATTCAGCTCTGTCGATCATGTATGGCTTCTAATACATTTACTCACCATTCTGATCGGTCACATGTTGATTGATAGCCACTTTACATTTAATGCACATTAATTTTACTAAAACGGTTGTAGTGTTTCCTTATTGCTTAAGTATCATTGAAAGTTAACATCGACCAGCTCTTAGTTGAAGTGAGTTCACTTGGCTGTAAACTCGTTTGAGCTCCACTTTGTAATGCTGCCAGAAAAAAGTCCACTCATTGGATTGCAATGTGCTGATTTTTGTTTACTCTTTTAAAGGAACAATCGCTGTTTGTTTGAAAATATTTTGATGTGTTTGGAATAGAAAGAGTTTCGGGTATTTTTTTATCTTTCGTTTCTTTTGTATGTATAAGCAATTATTATTCAAAATCAATTGTACGTATATTAAGTTTGCATAGATTTTAAGCTTCAATTTAAAGTTTGAGACTTTGCATAATTTAAAACAGTGAAAGAAGCGTGTTTATTAATTCGAATGTTATTATTCAATTCTTTTCATATTTTTATTTTTTTTATTAGAATTACCCACAATTTTGAGATTTTTAACACTTTTTAGCGTTTGGCTTAATGCAATATTTTCAATCGAAAACAATATTTTTAGCGCATAAAGAAAATCTTATTTTGTTAACGAATAATTGTAAATGTATCCAAATTCTATTGGGCTATTCTGGTATGCTATTCTTTCGTTCCAGGGGCAAAATCTATTTACAACTAACCAGAAAGACGTTTCGCTATTTCCTCAACAGATGTCTCTGCTATGAATCGCCGTATTCCAAGGTCTATAAAAGACCTTGCCGTATTCGAACGTTTTATATCACGGAATGCAAGTGTGACGTCAGTCCTGGGAATTTTTCAGTCACGTGACTCGATTTGGTTCCAAACAAGCCTTCTCGCTTAGGGATTTAATATGGTTCCAACGTAGGGATAGAATAAAATCGCTTTATATAAGCCCAGTGTTTTTAACACATTTAAGATGCGAAATTGTTTAGTTCCTCACTGCTCAAGAAGGAGTCAAAACCAACGATATGAAATGAGTAGATCGCTTATTTGGCCGCCATCTTTGAGGCAATTTGAAGGCGGCGAAAAGTGGAACTAATCTCCATTCTTTCCATGTTATTACACTGCAGGCGTCGCACTTTCGGCAACTCTACAGACTTGGGCTCTGTGGGCGTGGCTTCACCTATGACGTGAAATTTGCACAGGCTACGCAGTAGAAATAAGTAACTCCGCTTAACTCCGACGTTCAAAACGGTTGCCTAATAACTAAAATAAGAGGAAAATAGGAAAATAAGAGCTTTCAGAGAATCTTCGTCGGAAAAACACTGATATGTTTCTAAAATAAATACAAAAATACGATCTGATATTTTATCTCAATTCATCCTAATATAGTATTTTGGTTCTAATTTTGGTCCAAGTTAACATTATTGATAGGAGATGGCGCAACCAGAAAATGGCAGCTGAAGATAAATTTAATGCAAGATTAATTGAAGAGTCAGCTTTATTAGGTTTTATTGGTTTTAAATTATCATTATTTCGAAAAGTAAAGTCTTCTGAAACAGAAAAGAAAAAACAGTCCAGCAAGTGGGATCAAGAAGGTTCGGGCATTTGAGTGCCATGATTCCACTAGGTTTGTTCCGCTTACCATTGAACAAAATTGGACAATCGTAGTATTTCTTGAATACTGTGTGCAGATTAACATCGTTTTTAATGTGCTTGATGTTTTTGTAAGTGATCTTGCGATTTTAACGATTTTAATAAAGATGATTTTTATATTTTACTACATATGTCATGACAGGAGAATAATTACAGATTAGAATGCGTAAAGTAAAATAATTAGAAGAAAATATCTCAATTATTTAAGAAAAAGCATTGGTACTCTCCATTGAGAGGTTGGGTTTTTGGCAGAAGCTTAAAAAAATTTATTTTCTTGGACAAATAAAAGAAAAACGTGAAACTAGTGTATTTTCATAATAATAATTAAAAATAATAAAATATACCATTTAAAATTTTTAAAAAAACTAGCAAAAAAATGGGGATTAATACACATTATGTAATCTATTGAGTCGGGAGACCACTAGTTATCTCAAGTTTTATTGCACCTCTGGATGGTACATATACAAATATGAAATATGAAAAAACAATTAGAAAACATTATAGAACAAACATAATTACAGAGAGCACAAAATTAGAATGTATTTAAAATTGTAAAATAAGAGGTGGGAAAAAACCCCAAAATGAACAAGATAAAGGCGTGCTAAAAGTTATAAAAATGCAAAGAAAATGAAAATCCGTGTGAAAATTAACAAAGTAAGTTGGACGAAATGAAGAAACTAATAACAGAATAAGATTATTTAAATGCAACCAAGTATGCAGAATCACAGCCTACATGATTAGAGAGCTGTGATAGAGTAAAGAAAAAAAAATCATTATTAAGTTTTTAATTGTAAATTGACTTTTTACGTAAGCTTACTTATGTTTGTTATTTTATTTTATTTACTAATTTTTTTTTTATATTTTCATTTTTACTTTTTACATCTTTGCATTTACTATTTATTTATTCTCGATATTATTTAATATTGAAGAAACATATAAAATAATTTTTGAAAAGGAAAAAAAGTCACCGAAAGGGAAATCGAACCTAGCTACACAGATAATAGTCAAAAACGTTAACTATTTTCCTATCGGGAACCTCGACAAACGAGTCTTTATTAAATTTATAAGATTTCAAATATTATTTTTACTTAAGTAATCTGCGACCTGTGTCAACGCCACCTAAAAGATGGCGTTTCTCTGTTTCTCTCTAGATGGCGGTTCCTGTGTCATGGCATAGGAGAAGCTCCGCCCAGTGAGCTCAAGTCTGTAGAGTTGCCGAAATTGCGCAGGCGCCATTACTATGGTAGTCTGAACATCGCCAGCCAAAGCGCTATTACTGTATATCCGCTTTGTCGCCAGCTGAGAAAGCACCCCCCCCCCCACCAACATCGTGCTTGTAGTCTGAAATTTCTTATGCGATCTCCCAAATTTAGAAGGTTTTTAATAAATGCGGTATATAATTTCATAAATACCTCTAAACAATCATTCTGGTATCACTGAAACGACGATAACAACGTTGGATACATCTAATCAACCAATCACGATATGAAAGATCGGGGTTTTTACATGAGAAAAACATTCTAAGAAGCAGAAAATAAAAAATAACCCCGTGAAAGGTCAGTGGTGAACCTTTAATATATCTTTCATTACAATTTAAAGCTGAACAAGAAATCGGCATTGAGTTTTGGTGTGTTTATCTACGCAAAATTACAAACGTAAAGATCGATGAAAGCCATTTTTTGACTACCAAAGCAATGGCCGCCAGGCCTTCAAATGGGGACACGATGGTGGCGCTGAAAGCAGCTCATGAGCGATCTACTCATTTCATATCGTTGGCCAAAGCAGCGATTTAGACATCTATCGTTTTCCCAAAGAAAGAAAGATCCGCATTCTTTTGTTAAGTGATTAAAAGTGATTAAAAAGCGTTCTAATATTAATGTATAAATTATATAATGGTATTAAATGTCTTAATAATAATAATATAAATTACACAAATTAACATAATAATTTAAGAGATGTCATTTTTACTGGCCGCCCGTTTCAGCGTTACGAAAATTTTAACTCACTGGTCAAAAAAATCACAAACACCATATGACGTGCAAATTGTGAGTTAGCACGAACCCCGAAGCTTTAATTATTAAAATCACATAGAAATAAATTTTGAGGGCTCCAAAATTGAGGTTCCTAATTTCAGTTTGTGCACGAAAGTGTAAATCCACCTATGTGGGTGCATGTTGGTGCAAATCTTGAAAGTTTGGCAAAAAGTGTGCACGAAAGTGTAAATCCACCCATTTAGGTGCATTTCGGTGAAAATCATGAACGTTTGCCAAAAGTGTGCACGAAAGTGTAAATCCACCCATTTGGGTGACTTTCAGTGTACCATAGTCTTTCAATCCCCTGGCCTGTGCACGGCTATTGTTCTCTAGGTTAAAGTGTGGTCCGTAGCCGATATTGTACGCTAGATGGCGTTAACTACGACTTTTCAGTAGGCTCTTAAGTAATTCTCCTTTACATAACGTGTAAGGATTGAAATTAAACGAAATAAATTTAAAGTAATATACGTTTGATGAGTTCACAAATTTTAGTAAATTGTAAATAATGATTGAAATTTGAAATGTTGTCCAGTTATTGGAAGACAGAATGATTTTCATTTGTAGATCTTCAACTCATATAATAACTTGTCAACATCTCGCATTTCTTCTTCTTCTTTTCAGCCTAAACGAATTTAATCGTGTGACTGATAAGTGGAGAAAGAAAGTAAGCTTTTATTAATAACGGAAAAATACAAATGTCCATCCCCCAGGAGGGACTCGAACACGCGACCAAGCGACTCAGAAGTCAGCATGCTGTAACATTTCATATTTCAACCACTTAGTGAATTCTTAAACAGATGCATTTTTTAAAGTTTATTTTATTTACTTTCCATCATTATACATTATGTAAAGGAGTATTATCTCAATAAAACCTCAAAAATAAAATGTACATAAAAATTAATTGATAATGAATTTAATCAATGCTACAAAACTCTAATAATGTTAGTACCATTAAACAAATAATTATTTAAAAAAGTTAAAATTTTTTATCAATTTAATGTTAATATATTTATAGTTACTGAATTATACTATTGTTTCTAAAAATTATTAATGTGTTTAAGGAAGAAAAAATAATTTTTTCCATGGTTCCTAGTTCCTGTAGGGTAAAACTGTGCTATTCCTCGGTAAAAGTCGTTTTTAACGCCATCCATAGTGTGTCCTTGACAATAGCCCAACTGAATAGGACCTGTGCACAGACCAGGGGATAGAAAGACCATGTTAGTATGTATATTGCGTGGTTCCAATGTTTGGAACCAGCGATCCCATTTCCTAGGCTCTCGGCCCGTTCATCGCGCAAATGACGTCAGCTGTGACATAGTCACTTGCACTCCCTATTAGTTATTCCGTGTTTATATCATTTACATTCTTGTAGCTCGTTTGAACAGAATGCATAGCCTCTCCATCATGTTTCAAAACGAAGCAAAAGAGATTTCGCAAACTATGCGATAATGCACAATAAAGAAGCCATAATGGAGAAAAGATTCAAACTGAAGATTTTGAAGTTTCCGAACTGGGTTACACGAGCAAAGATGTAATGGGAACAGCTTTCCTAGGCATTTTCTCCAGAGACCTTTAACTTGGTTGTGAGCACTTTGGAGTTTGTCTTGAATAACCTCAATCTTGGGAAAGTAAAAATATTTAGCCCCCATCAAGGAAACCCAGCTTCTCCTATCCAAAGATATAAAGTATTTTGAAACGTAATGAAGTTCAACGGTGGAGGTCCCGAATTTTTTATTTGCTTACATATGTATTGGGATCGCTCAAACAATATTTTCCGGCGAAAGGGAGCCGCGTGTGGGAAAATTTTAAGCCTTTAGTTAGAGAATACACAACTTTGTCAAGTAACTACAAGGAAATATATGAATATTACTTTTACTTTTATGATAACAATTGGAATTAATTAAATTTAATTGGGAAATTAATTTTATTTAAGAGAAATATTAGATTTATAGGAGCAAAATTAAGTATTTTGAGGGGAAATGCATTAACCGTCTTAGGAGGAGGGTATGAACTATCTCCACTCCTTTCTTCTTTGGTGTGTTCCTAGTCAGAAAATTCCAAATAGATCATTTGATATCAGGAATGGTCAACAAATCGATAGACCGGTTCCTCGCGACAATTCAGTTTGAAATCGATTATTTGTTATTTTCCTCGAATTTACGGAAAAAAAAATTGCTTTAGGTTTTTGTCAGGGGCTTTCTCGGCTTCTTTCAGACACTAACGTCAACTGCAGTAATTTTTACAGCAGTAAATCAATCACGCAACAAGTTGGACCACCCAGCCTTACACAAATTTTGCCGTTCGAAATCTCTTTCTCATGATGTGCGTTCTGTCTGCATTTTTCGCAATTTATTTTTCCTCTCTGATCCCATTTACCTTCATCAATTTTGTTATCAGTATTCTCTTTGCGAGTTTTATTATATCCACCCACGTAGATCGGAGCGATTTCAGTCAAAAATTAGGTGTAAAAATAAACAAAAACTAACCTCCTTCCTCCACGTACATAATGCACAACAGACGGAGGATGTTGACGGGTTGTTTCATTTTGCCACTCGATGGAGCCCTTAAGCGGATGATTATTATATTTACGATTGAAAATCCGGCTCTGCGTGTATTATCAAGAGTTCTTGTAAGATCATAAGCCGGGTATTATTCACGGCGCTCAGTTGGAAACAGCACTATTGCTTCTAGCGCGTTCGGAGAATATCGGAGGTGAGAATCAAGTAAGCACGCCGACTGGCGAAGGAGTGAAGGAAGTCAAGGAGGATCATGGGAAAGAAGAAGACTGAAAAAAGAGAGAGACCTGTTTATTAGAAAGAAAGATAAATCCTAATGTAAATCTCAATAGAACATTTAGCGATTGGAAAAGGGACAATAGCTAGCGTGAGAAGTAGCTCGAAGAAAGATTTTTAGGAAATATGCAGAAATTTACGTCGTGGCATTTACCGGAAGCATTTAGTTGAAACAAACCACATTAAGCTCATCTAAGAGCACCACTATCAAGGTGAGTAAAATAAAACTAAACAAGGCGTTTCCAAATGGAAGGACAATAAGTACTTAGTGTGTGATCCTTTACATGATGACAAACTTATGCAAAATGTTCAAAACTTAAATGTTCAAAACTTAAACTTAAATATGTAACCTGTAACATATTTTGTACAGGTTGATCATAAAGTCTCTTTACCCGAAAGATTTTAAATAATTCGGAATCTACATTCTGCACCTTCTTAATGGAATTTTTGTGTTATGCTCTCTGACTTAAGTTAACAGAGTTCATAGATACTCAATATATGAAATCTCTCCACATTCATTCACGTTAGTTTGATGTCTTTAAACTAGAATTAAAAAACCCCGCCGACTATGTAATAGCCTTACATTTAAAATAGAATTTTTTTATTAATGAACATTTAGTGTCATCTTTTGTTATTATGTTGATTTTTAATTGACTTTCATAGTTACTTCAGAATTTTTATTCTGCTGTGAAGAAGTGGATGACAGCTTTACAAGGTTCCATTTTTGGAAGAAAAACAAATTGAGATATCTCTCACTTTCAATTTTGCTGTTCGAAGGGAACTTGATAAAACCAGTTTTGCGCCTGTTCTGCCATCTGTTGACGAAAAAGGTGTATGTTGATAGTCTTCATTGAACCCACGTAATTGAAACTATACTGGATTTTACGGGCATGTTCTGTTTATTAAGCTCGCCTCTTTTGGACACTGATCTTGCTGGTTCTTCTGACTCAAAAAGGACCGTTCTCAACCAGGAGCCATAACAAACTCTGTTTTCTAAATGCGATGCTTGAAGGAAAATCCTGGAAATCTCACTTCACGACCATCCTGAAGAATTGTCATCAATACCCAACCAATTCAGTAGAGTGCGCCCAAAAATGACAGATTGCATATCCTAGCTGAAGGATGGATATACGATCATGATACTAGTAGGGCGCGAGCTATTCATTACCCTCACAAAGATGGCAAGGAACGGGCTACTTTCATCAGCCAATGCAAAAAGTTTTTCAAAAGGTTTATGGTTGAAGCGGAATATTGTGCTCGTGGTAAGCTCAGGTGGCACAAGGTAGCTACAAGGTAGCGTTAAAGTCAACTCGGCCTACTTCCAACAGTAGGTAATGGACCGAATTTACCATAAAGAAATTCCCACAAAAGCCCATCGAGTACACATCCATATGAATAAGGCGTCGATCCACAACTCACGTTCTTCATTGGCCTATTATGCGGAATAAGAAATAGAAACCGGAATCAAGGTGACCCCATTTTAATCCATTCTGGTTAAGTCCCCAGAAGCCTCACTCTTAAACTTTTGTGGCTTGGGCTATTTAAGAGAGAGCTTGGAAACCGTCGACTACAAGGCTGAGAAGCCTATGGAAAATGAGCGAAGATGTGTGGAGAAACAACGTCTTCGAAGAAGTGTGCTCCCCTGTTATCGCGGGCCGGCCAGGGCGTAGGCTTTCTAGTTCTCGAGTCCACAGATATAACTTGTGTAAAAGGCGCAAAATGACCTTAGTAGTCGACGCCAAAAATTTCTAATAAACCAACCAACCTGTTATCGCGGCATCGTCCATAACAGGGGACATCACATTAAAGCTGAAGGTCAAAATCGTTCAATTTTTAACCGCCTTAGCCTTCTGTAATTTCATATAATTTTCATGTTAATATTTAATATGAAGGAATAAGCTCTTACCACAAAAAAACCTTCCGAGCTATAAAACGCCGGACACGTATTTCGAAGGCCGTGCCTTCATTCTCAACGGCGAGATTGAGACTTTCTTTTGTGATAAGAGGTTTTTCCTTCATATACAAGTACATGTACAGGCCATTCCAAGCCACAGTTCCTTCTTATTTTTCATTTTAATATTAACTGTGTTAACCATAGCATTAGGAAAAAGCAAGAGTTAATATAGAACAAATCTACATACTCAAAGAGTGTAAAAATTATTTATTAAAACCAAAATAATTATTTTTGACAAAAATAAACTCAAATTTTTATTCACATGTCCAAATAATAAAAATGGGGAAGGAATGATCTACCAAATTTATATAAAATGCATTTTTAAAAAAAATTATGAATAGGACTAACTATGAAATACTAGGTAAGCAACTTAACCAGGGATAGAAGAGGTATTTAAACAGCATATGTAGGCCTAACAGTAGCTTTTCTAAACGAATTTCAAGAATAGTTTTTAAAATGGTTATAAAAAGGTTTCATAATAGAAATGATTAGAAAATTCTTTAAACGAAGATATTTGCCGCAAAGTTCGTCTTTGCATTACATTGTTGCATATAATAAAAGATTTACACAAGTTTATTAACTTTCGACTGCATTTGATGAGCTTCTAAAAATTAATAAACTCAAAAACAGTGGATTGAGCAATGGGAAAGGATGAAATATTATAAATGTAACAAATATTAAAAACACTCATGATTTAAATAAAATAGAAGTGTCTAAAATGGGGTTAACTTGAGGCAAGTCTTATAAGCTTGGTGAAGTTCGTGATTTTCAGCACAAAATATTTCGATAGTTTTCAACCAAATAAATATTTAATAAAATACACCATAAAATGCAATAAGAAGGGAAGAATAAAATTATTTTTGCAAGAATTGCTATGCGTCTTTCAACACACTTCGTTGTAAGAAGTTCAAGCGGAAATAATGACTCCTTTTCTTATGGATCAATTAATTCATTTGTAATGAATGGTTCTAACACTTACAGCATGACAGGATTTTCCTCGTAATTTCTCTTTTTAATAGAAACTGATATTTTGCTGAGGTTCTATTTATAACAGAATTTCTTTCGCCGACTTTGTATCTTCATGATTTGTTGCAACTAGCTTGCTACTCCCATTTTCTATCCGATATTTCAGAATATGAGAAATCTGTTAGGATTTGAACATAGCTCTCTTCGTATCAATAGATACTATGAGACAATTAGTAAATATTTTTCGGTGATTTCTCCCCCGTTTCTTTTAAATAATGCAATCCAGTTTAACGGCTTTAAATTTAACGTGTAAAATAAATGATAATAAAAATTAAAACTGATTTTATAAAATTTAGCCGCAAAAATTAATATTGTACAACACCTTTTTTCTTTATTCTCTATTATCACGCTTTGTTCTTTAAAATTTAAAAAACAGTGCGTTCTATTTCTTTTGTTCAAGGACCTTAAACATGCACTTCATCTAAAAATAATGTCGCATTTAATGCCAATGTTCTCCTTGAATTCTCATTCGCATCTACATCAAGTGTTCGACAGATGTGAAATAGGATGAAAGGACTCCTCTGTCGATAATATTAGTACCGACTATATTATTAAATAAATTTATGAACAATTTAAATGCTAAAGTTGAAAGTTTAGGTCCGCTGTTATCAGAAATGCACAAAATGAACAAACAAACCTTTATAACTAGGCCGCGTGTATCGTAATAAAACATTCACATTTAAGACAAGATACATACATTTATTTGTAAGGGGTTTCGTGCTTATTTAATTAACTCTTTGATATCAGCGACTGTGTTCTCATATCTTCAAAATATATAATAAACATTCGTACAAAATCTTTCAAACGTTTATTTGAAGTTAAATTGCATTGAAGTTGTCAAGAGTAATCAAATTTATTATGAAGTCAAAAATCATGTAACTTCTATAGAGATTTTTTAGACTAGTTTCCGTCATACATAAATAGTAAATATGCATCTGAAAGTTGAAATTCATGGCAAAATAAATGCGCAGTATAATCAAATATATTTTATACATTCAAATTTAACGATGGGCGGATTTAATTAAGCCTTATCAGATTAAATTCTGAGATATACACGACGCTTATATATATATGGTATTCTATCTCGATTCAGGTAAGAAGACCAAAGTATTAAGAATCGGACTTTAGAATTACACCGCTTGGTGTATTTTAAAAACTTGTAACATCTGGAGGGGATTTTAAATGCTGAACCTCGAATGTTTTCCATCAAAGAAGCATATTAAACACGAAATTAGATATTGAGAAATTAAGTTTTAGAACTATATATATATAAATATTTACAAATGCACGCTGATTTGATCGCATAACTTTTTCAGTTGGAGATTGTTCGTTGTCTTTTGTTCTCTTCAGGAGAACGGTGAATTGCGAATCCCTAGCGCAAAATTGTTCATTGAATTTTAAAAACAACATTCTCGCCTGAAGAAGTTTGCTGATGAATACCTGAGCAAAACTTGATTAAAAGAAAAACCTTTTCTTTAAACAGTTTGAGATTACTTAAGTGTAATAATGCTCAAAACAATTATTAAACATTTTAGGTGGGAAAACGAATTAATTCCGTGATATAAAAAAACTTTTATCATCTGATTGTTTTTCTTTGCTTACAGAAATCGATACGAAATCAGTCATCTGGTGTGACGGTTGATCCAAGGCATGAAAATTAAATTGCTTCGTTTTGCTTTTCCCTTTTTGTTTCCTTGTCACGTTTACTTCTTTACGGTACCGACGATGAGGAGGAGACGAGATAGTAAGGCCAATAGACGATGTTGAAAAAGAGGAAAGTGAGGGGGAAAGCGAACCGGGAGATTTGATCCACTTTGTTGCCGCTGATGAATACCTGAGGCATTGGCAATTCCAGTCCCACTGAGTCCGGTGCGATCGTGTCACCTTTCAGCGTTTCTGGCGCCGTCTGCTGAACCTGCAAATCGGAGTGAGAACATTAAATTTTATACAATATACGATGTTAGATTTACTTTAATAAATAAATTTCAATTATTAAAAATTCTTCCAAGTTCATTTTTCGTTACAATAGCATTATCCTCCAGAAAATGTACTGTAAATTCTCTATTTGATATTGCCGTTACAAGAAGTACACAAGACACCGTCTTCTGATGATGGGAGGTGAACTTCTGCTAAATACATTTTTGACCGTGTTTACCACTAAAAATTATCTGAGAGTTAGGGTTAGACGAGAAATGGTACCTTAACGTTTCTCTATTGGATAACGAGAGTCGCATGTTAAGGTTTAACTCTGGGTTGCCCAACTCACACGCTTAACCCGAAATGGTGAATATGGCCATTAGTTATTCTTTCTTAAAAAAATAATGAGTTTGAGATTACCGTATGGTTAGTATTATTAAAGTTCTCCACTTCTGCGCGAACTGCAGACCGCATTATTATACTGATAGTGTTGAAACTTTAGATACAGACTATGGAGAGCATGAGGAAGATAATCCCAACGGAAAATTTGTTGGTTGCCACCAGGGGAAAAAGTGGTGCCGTATGCAAAAGCGCAACGCGTCTGTGAACAATCAATCTGCAGAAGTCACTATGCCATTGGGAAAGAAAGAACGCGGGTGTTTACAGACAACAGTCTTCATTCAAGATAGTGCAGCACCGCATGTGGGTCGCCCAGTAAAAATAGTTCTTCGAACCCACTTCTGTGATGAACGTGTTCTGTCGAGACAGTACAGATGCGTGGACTCCCCTTTCACCAGGCCTTAATCCATGTGACTTCATGGAAGGGTCGTATTTATCATGGAGGCGTACGGATCTTGCCTGAACTGAAACCCACCATCAACAAGAAAGGAAAAAAGAAACCATTGATCCACTTAAATTTTATAAAAAAAACTCAAATGTACATTTACGAGTTCTGTCTCCTTCATCAGTGAGAAACAACTGAAATTAACAACTAACAAGTTGTTTGACAGTGAAGGAAGCAAAAGGGATCCAACCGGCTACTGGTATAGGACCATCGTCGTTATTCAGCAACCAATTAGATGGCTTACGCTTGGCTATTTGAACAGATTCTAGAAAAGGAAACAATTTCTCATATTTAATAGAATGGATAATTTAAAAGCCATCTGACGAGAAATTATGGCCTTAGTGTAAAATATGATCTGCAAAAGCAGATGTATCCCGTTTCCCATTTTTAATATAGGAGATATGCTCCATCATTCCAGTTTTTACCCCTCTTTTTGAATGTCCCAGATAAAACTTATTGCAGGAGGAACATTCAAACTTATAAACCCTCGGGGAGGATTTCTGGGAATTCTGTTTTTTACCATGTTAAGCTTTTTCCTAAGACCATGTGAACTTTTAAAGGCCACTTTATAGTTGAATCTTTTGCAAATCTTTTTAAGACCTCTATTTCAATTTACATTATACGGAAGGACAGTAGTTTTACAGAAACAATATCCCCTAAAGAACGTCAAATATATAGTGGTCTTATTAGTTGTTATTTTCAGTTGTTTTTTGTCACTAATGAAAGAGACAAAGAGCTCCGAAATGTACATTTGAGTTTTTTATTTTATAAATTCATCTATGTGGAATAGTGCTTTCTTTTCTTCCTTTCATGTTAACTTAGTGTCCACAGTTTTGCCTGTTTATATATGTCATTATCATTCGTCATGTCGCAGCTTTTTCATTGGAAACACTTCATGCTATTGTTGAACACGCTGTCCTGCGCTTCCAGCATGCCATCGACACAGAGGGTACGCTTATTGAACAGTCCCTCTAACTGCATTCCAGTAGTGCATTACTACTGTCTGTGTATGATCGTGCAGCGCCACTGTTTCTCCTGGTAGCAACCGTATACATTAATAAATTTACCGTTGGAATTCTCTTCCCCTTGCTCTGCATAGCATATACACAAAGTTTCATCTGAGTTAATAATCTCTGCGCCACTATACGCTAGCAACGGACGCATTTCTCAGACTTCTCAAATTTAATAGGCTTGGTTAATCACATATAAAGGGTGAAATAAAAACAAAATTTATCCACAAGAATAATCTAGTTTTTATAACTTGACAAAATTTAACTCCTTGCATTATGGGACTTTCATTTTATGACAAGTTTTTATAACTCCGACAAGTTGTTTTTTTATTCATTTTTATTGAGAATTGTGAATTTCTTTAGAACTAATTTTGTAACGTTTTAGAAGCACTGAACAGGTTTTGAAATAAAAAAAAATTAAACAAAATAAAAATTAAATTCGATCATAATATTCTGTAATATTAAAGGTTCGTCCTATAAGCTTCAGATTAATAAGCTATTCATAATTGTTCGTATAGGAAAATAAATTATACAACCTTAATTTATTCATAAAGTATACAAATATTTTTATCAATGGGTAATCTGGTTAAGTTGTGGTACTTATTTCTAAATTTAAACGATCTCTAAATAGTTTGAAGACTAATGTTATTAATAACAACAAAAGAATCCAAAAATAAAGTTGAATAAATGCTGAGCCTCGTAAACAAACGATAAGTATGAAGGAATGTTCCTGAATCACAACTGTTTTCTCCGACAATTCCATACCTTCGTTGTTTAGATAACTTATTGCCAGTGTAGGTAAATTAAATCCAATCCATGTTCGTTCTAAGCTTTTCGTGATTATTACGCCATTATTATGTTTCAACTACGCTAAGAAAATTAGTCTTCAAATTATTTAGAAACTGAACACAACGTATCAGTGTAAACGATTAAACGATCTCATCGCTGGAAATCTCGGTGTTTGAATTAAAATCCAAACTCAAGGAACCACAGGATTGTTCTCATCGAGGTGACGATTGACGATTGGCTATAGGAAAAAAAAAAAAAAAAAAGCGGACGCATAGGAGGAAATGAAAAAGAAAAATGAGGAAAGAGACATTTTCCATTTTGAAATAATTATTTTGCGTGAAAGATGAGAAATAAAATCCTCAAGACTCCTTTAAAATATGAGCTGTACAAATCATCAGCCAAAAAAAGAAGTGCTCGGCAATTTCAAGATGCAACGCCTAAAGTTTTTGTGTCTTGGAGACCTATTAACTAGAACTCAACTTTCGAAGTGTACTTAGCTATTCTTAATGAATCAATTTTTCTGTCGTTACGGCAACAGTGTTTTTGGACGATTTGAGAACTGTGTATAATTAACATCTCTAGCAAGATTATAAAGTTAATCGGCATAAGATGCATTATTGGGCCGCGGAAAAATTACATTAAATGCAAAGAGTTAAAAATCGAAACTTTTTGGATCACCAATTACCATTTCTTCTGGAGAAACTAATTTTAGAAGAAAGAATGGTGTCAACATGATAGATGTCTAGCACACTGCTTAAGTAATGCACGCGAAATATTGGGAAAATATTGGAAAGAGAAAGTTTATCAGATCATGCCAACCACTCCACAAAATATGAAAGTATTGGCAGGAAGATTCTAGTATGCACTCGCCAATCTTTCAATCCAACATTCACTGAAGTAATCTAAAAAATCTTATTTTTGTAATTAAATATGAAAAATGATATTTTTTTTTGTATCATTCTCTTGGTATTATTTATATATTGGAAGAACATCGTCTCCAGGTCTCCTTAAGAAACAAATGTTAATCTAAATATTGTTTTTTATTCTATTTTAAGAAAATCTACTTATTATGTAAAGTTGTTGTTTGATACATATATTTTAACGAACGCTACATCATATTCAAAAAAGTGGAATTAACCTTGCCTCACAAGCCCAATTTACTATGACAACTTGTTTTTCCATTTAAAGGGAGCAAATTTTGTCTAAAACATTTTCAACGATATTAAAACCATCGTTATTGAATTCACAAAGTCTGTCGTTGCGTTGCCAATTTTTTTCGATTTTTTTTATTTCGACTTCAGATTCAAGTAGAACATCAAAAAGCAAGTAAGTTATAAAGGCACAGATGTCCTGTCTATTCGGGAACATAACCAAAATGGCAGTTGAAGTTAATCTTTTTAATCCTTCGAGCCAGATAAATAGTACATGTTTGCCTATTATAACTTTTATTTAAATTTTGAAGTCAAAATCAAAAAATTCGCAAAAAAAAAAAAAAAAAAAAAAAAAAAATGGTGACGGAACGACCGATTTCGCGAATATAGTAACGATGCTTTTAACTAAGATCGTTCTGGCTATGTAATACCACACAATCCCAACTGGTTTATTACGTTATTTTTTAGAAATCTAGATGTACCGATGTTAAAACCTCCAGTTTTTTTTATTTCAGTTATTATTGAATTATGAGTCCTTAATAAAAGGAGTTTGGGACAAAAGATTATTATTTTTAGCGTAAAATTAAGAAACGTACAATATCTGCTTTTATTAAAAAATGAAACAAAATGTTGGCCCATGAAATGACTTTAAAACCTCCATCAATGAAAGATAGCTTCAATCTTCCCAAAAAAACATACAACTTCTTCTCTGAAATGGGTTTCTCTCAACCTAAATATTTATTTTCGAGTCATGTTTATCTACTTTTTCCTGCAGATAAAAATTTAAGACCATAGTAAAAAGCTAATTTTAATTAAATTGAAAGTTTAAGTTTGTTTGTGGGAGGGGAATAAACAGTTAATCTTGTTGTTTGTTAAGATGCAAATCATTAATTTAAGAAACAGATCTAATTTTTAAGAGCGAGTGCAATTTATGATAGTTAATAAAGATGTTTGTTTTGAAAACTTGATTTAATTTAAAAACAAAATATATCATTCATTCATTTGAGAAATGGATTTTTGTTAAATTTCGCTTAGTGAGAGAAACTGAAGAAATCTGAAGGGGCTTGTAAAACGAAATATGTTGTGCTTCTAAGGGCGTTTCTAAATCTAAGAAATGGCTTTTGCCAATTTACATTTTTTTCTTGAAATATACTCTAAGGGCATTTGTTTAAATATACTCGCTTCATATGCGTTATGAGTTTATTCTGGATTAGCATACAAATGTTCGCCGGCAGCTTCTCTTATAATGCGACAAGTGCTTTATAGTAACAACTGCATTAGACAGAGAACAGCAAAATATACTTTAAGCATTTTTCCACCTTGAATGAATTTCATTATTATATGGATATTTTGGGGGAACGTAACGTGAAAGAAAACGTTTTTCTTATTTCCGTTTGCAAAAAAAATTTAAGATGAATTTATCTTTTCATTCAATTTAAAGTCAGTTATGAAGTTCTGATTGAAGCCTATCAAAAAAAAATTCCCAAGTCGAATGGATCTAGGTTTTACATTTCACAGATCTTAACATCGATATTTATACTAAATGAATTAAGAGAGGAGGAAAGAGTAAAACCATTTTTATGAAGTTATATTATGCTTGATTATTTATCAATCGCATTATTTCAAATATAAAATCCCCATAGCGAATATATAAAAAGAATATAAAAAGGTAATGTAAGGGAGGGAGATTGTTATTCGAAATAAATATGTTATTAATTATGTTAAAAATATTTAATAAGTTACCATATTTAATACTAATAATATATTTTTTATTTCCTATTATTTTTACATATTAATTATGTTGGTTATGTCATGCTTGTTTAAAAACACAAGACCATATGTTCAAAATAAGATCTAAAAGGGAAATAAGGGAAAACCAAATGGAAAAGCCAGGCTTAAACATCTTGTAATTCAGGCAAAATGCTCAAAACAACAGCAAAGTTTGATTTTTGTATTTTTAATTTCATTTCAAACTTTTGCACTACGCTACACTAACTATACAAACTTCACATTTCTTAAGAAAATAAAATGGAGGCACCAACCTTCAAACTGTTCATGATCAATGCATGCATGCATTCATGCAGCAATTTGCTATCTACGGACGAACTCATGCATCACTAGGGTTAAGGGAAACAAATAAATAAGATTGCCTTTCTCACTTTCGTGCGCAATTTCTTCTCCTTCCTGTATTCGTAATTGGCCAAGATGAATTCGCAGAGAGCGCAGAACACGAACGCCGTGCACACGCCCATCCACACGTCAATCGCCTTCACGTAAGAGATCTCGGGCATCGATTGCTGAACACCTAAATATCACACATAGAAAGGGATAAAATATTATGACAAGGAAAAGCCAATGAATAATGGCTACCTTGACATGTATATAGGAACCTGCCACAAGTTCAGTAACATAAGGAAAGTCAATTTCACTTGTCTCTCAGTCTAATGCCAGACTCATAAAAACCAGAACAGTTTCCGTTTTAGCCTTATATGCTACGCATATAAATCATTTACAAGGCCCATTATATCTGTAATAAATCATGATAACGCCCACTATGATTCTAGATGACCCTTCATAAATTCGACATGATAATCTTACTTTAACCCGTATAAAAATATTGTCTTTCAAAATTATCATTATCAAAAAATAATTAATTTTGTTTATACCTTTGCATTGATAATGACTGTCAATAAATTGGCCACAATTAGATTTTTACAAATTAGTGTTAAATTTATGTTAATTTCAAACTCAGTTACATTTGATGATATTCTCAGAAATACTTAAATTCTTTTTTTTTTTAATGAGATTGCATCTTGTGACATCCCAGGGTATTTTTTAATTTTGCCTGCGAGATATACGAAAATTTAACCCTGATTTTTTTTTTAAAAAAGGAAACACTCTACAGTAGTGTGAAGCAAATCTAACATTTAATGACTTGCTTAATACAAAGTTAATAACGGCAAGATTCTTTCTTAATTACGTCTGTCTATTTACGTCTAGGTTTCATTATAGAACATATGCTTGACCAAAGTTACAATTCAATTAATCAATTAGCATTAGCTGATATCGTTACAAATCAACCACACACCACTAGCATTGACCAGTATTATCCTTATAATATTTAAAAATGAATTCATATTTTCACGAAGTAGTGATTAATTACAGCCTTAACACTTAGGTTATAAAACCAGGTTTGACACTTAAGGAAATTCGTCTTACTCATGTAATAAATTTCCACAGTTCATCATTACAATTGTATACTACGACACGACTTGATTTTCTCTGGTGCCTCAAACAGTGCATCAATATGTCACATGCTTTCAGTTAAACTAATTGATACATCATACATGACCATAAACTGCTATTCTCTGAGACCATGAGAGATTGTCAACTCCTTGATATCACTTTTCAACTGTGCTCCTCTACAAGTCGCTGAGACTTAATCCAGATTCCTTTTGACGACTATGAATTAGATTTATTTCAAATAACATTGGTGGTTAGGTCAAATATCCATGCTTAATAAGCAATCGTTCAATTACAATTCACATCAATAAACAATATAAACTGCGTCGAGTTGATTGATCCCAAAATGGCGGCCAGAATTCCAATTCGCTTTGGTCCGGTCAGCTCCATTATTGCATTCCATGCAATCATCAATTCCATTTCGTCAATATTAATTCTGCTATTATTTTAGAATTGCAAGACGATCCTTTCGGCAGCCATAGCCAGGAAGCTTTATCCTTTTGATTGTGGTAGAAGACACATCTATATCAAAGAACAACAAAAGCTCTCTTCTTTCTATCCAATTTTCTAATTTAACTATAGCAATCCAGCACTGTTCACTGTTCACAATAATGTTCTACTAGATTGTCATGACTGAATTTAACAATTCGTCACAAGATTAGAAATTTAAAATTCCAGCAGTTGCCAATAATAACAAGGAAAATAACTTGTGGCATCTATAAAAGTATTCAGAAGGTACAACTGATACTTAACTAAAGTTACAATTGTACTTGAATTGAGTAGAGAGTTTCAAAAAGAAAAAAGAGGGGCAGTAGTGTCCATTTGCTATGATGACGGTAGCTTCTCATCACAGTGAAACACCAAGGGCTATTAACTTGTCAAGGTAGTCATTGCCTAATTTAAAATGTCAATTTGTTTATGAGTTAAATACCGTTCTATAAGAGATCATAGAATTATAACCTGTAACTTTGGAAGTGACGGTGAGAAGAGTAGTGATGCCCAAGCAAATTCTTCCCGGTACGGCGTCCACGTCCATCCAGAAAGAGACCCACGAAATAGCCACGATCAGAATGGTAGGGATGTAGTTTTGCACAAGATGATAACCTATTCTTCTATGAAGGTTTATATTCGCTTCCAGACAACTGTAGTTACCTAAAATCAATGATTGTAAATAAAGAAATCACTAATCTCTATTAATGATTCATACAGTATTTACAATCCAATTAGCTAGGGAAAGAATTATTTTTCAATAAATAAATAAAAAAAAACTTAAGAAAGCTAACCAATAAAAATTTAGTAATTCATATTTTACTATTAAATTAGCCAGCTTTTTTTTTAATCATTTCTATAACTATACCGCACTGTCAATCTCTTCTATTAGAGTATTTCTTCTATGGTTATAACATTAAAAGTTAAAAGTAAAATTTAGTATGTGCTGTATGATACCGATCGTCTGTCTGTCTATCAGTTTGCCATCATAAATAAACGGTTTTGGGATTTCAACCTAACTTGGAATGTAAGACTTTTATACGAAAAGAACCCGCAAAGCGTATATTAAAGCACTTTAGCTCACGGCAAACAAACAGAAGTTTGATTGCATTGATAAATTTTTTTTTATCTTTTCTTCTATAATTCAAAATGTATAACATTGAACAGGCGATATAAATTTTGGTATATATAGCTTTTGGTATGTCCGTAAAGTATCTCCGCAGTGGAAAATGACGAATTCCTCGTTTATTGGATTATTGCTTTTGTTTTTCACTTCGGAGAAACTTTACGGACACCCTGTATTTTTGAGACTAATCTGAAATGCTATTAGAAACCATTCGGTTTCCAAAAATAAACAGTTATTCCCCCTAAGTGAATTTAAACCTATGTCTTTTATTCGATCTCAATAACAATGAAATGCACTTGGATTATCTTGGATATGAAATAGTCAGAGTGGGTCTTCCAATAGTACTTGAACTGCTAGGATCCAATGCATCGTCTCTAATAGAGGGCATATCAATAAACAGCATAAACTGATACAGAAATGCAAAGAAGCAACATGCAGAATCTACAAATATAAGATTTTTTGTTTATCGAGAGATTTATCCAATTATCTGATAATAAAATTTATCTGTAGAAGCGCATTCTCGAAAATTGCCTCGAAGTTTTAGAAGTTTATTTCTACTATATGCTCGATTAAATACTCAAGATTCCTGAAGGTGTAGAATAATTATATTTTGAATTTGCTAATAGTTTTCTTAGTTAAGAAAGAGACATGGAATAAAATTAAATTAGCATGAATCTATAAAAGTAAATATATTTTGAGCCTATTCAATACTGTCATTGTCAAATGCAGTATACATTGTATTTGTTTTTCTATATGTTCAAAGTGCATTTGTGTTTGTTCAACCTATAAATTAAAATATATTTTATAAGTGAAGGAGTGGTTATATAATATTTAAATAAATAAGAAAACTCATTAGATAATATTTGTTTCCTGTGACCAACTTCCACTGTCTACTTTCGTATGTGTTAACTCGTGCATCATCTAAGACCCACATAGGATCTTCACCTCCACTAGATCGAAAATTGGTGACTATAATTTTATTTTCTTTATTTTCTTGATTTTCTTGTTTATTTTTATTAAAAAGGAGTTTTCCTATTTATTTAAATAAAATGCTATCTTGCCTTGAAGTGCGATATAGATTTTTCTGATATATTTTTATTCATTCATGATTATATTATCGTACAGGGTTAGTCATAAGTCACTCTAGTATTTCTGAACACTGTTCTACAAAAACCATAATACTCACTGAAGGCTTCATCGATTACAAAAATTCTGGGTTTTTTTTCTGGACGAAGAATTTTTTTCCTCGATACATCCACCCTTGATTTTTTTCTCGATAGATCGATCCTATAATCTAGCCTTTATATTTATTTTGCAATATTCTTTCAACTATTTTTTATGTATGTAGATAGATTTAGACGAAGTAAGAGAGATTTTAATCGATAGTATCTATTTCATTCGGTATTTTTGGATCATCATCATTTCCACGAAAAATTACAATTTAAATTATTTTCGATACTATAATGCTAAACACCATAAAATGTGCCTTCTTCATACATAATGTGAAATTAACAAAAACAAAATGCTTCGTTGTCGTATTGTGGCCAACTGAATTTTCTAATTAAAAGAATAATGCAAAGAATAGATTTTTGGGAATGTAATTGCTTAGATAAAAGAAAGGCAGTACATGAGCTCGATGTAGAAAAAAAAACGAAACCTCATAAAAAGAATGCAAAATTGTTTATTATTAGATACATTTACATGAACTTAATATTCACATAACTTAGTTCCCATAAGTATTACAAACATCGCTTGAATGATTATCTAAAAGTTAGCTTACCTATAGAATAATGTTCATCGCATAGGCTCGGCTCTAAGTTTGAAATGATAAAATTTGGCAGTTCTTTGAGTTTCGGATGAGCCCATATGGGATCTTCCAGACCCCATCGTAATTCAACCTCTTTATCTGTTTTGGCAACTGAAGGTAAAAAATATTAAATTAAGATCAGCAAATATTTCTATTAGTATTGTCGTCAGTGATTTTCTTACTGGTTAAGAATTTTTTGTATTAAATGTTTATTAGAATAATTTCAGTCCCTTAAAATTAACTTAGATTTTAACAAAAAATTTTTTGCCGTAATTATTTAACAGCAGTAAAAATAAGTTACTACTAAATCAGCGATAGGCACATTATTTGCGTTAATATTATTGAAATGAAATAGACGATATATAGATATCACAAAGCACAGTCATCAACAGGAAATAATCCACACGAGTTTAATACTTAATACATGTATTACATTTCATGCTAATGTGTTGTTTTAATAGCTTTTTTAATTATAATAATTTAAATTTAATAATCTTAATAAAGTTAACTCTAAATGTAATATTAAATTATTAAAAATAAATTAATATTGAAACGGTAAGACTTAGAGTAAAATTCAAGTGTGGATTATTTCCTGTTGATGACTGTACTTTGTGATATCTATATACCGTCTATTTCATTTCAATAATATTACAAAAGAGAGAATTAATAATTTTTCAATTACTATAAAAATTCACATGGTAATTGATCGGATATATTTATATCCTTTCGCATAATTTTCGAATAAATATCAATAACTTATGCATTTTAAGGCACCTTTTATCAAGGATAAAACAACGGATTACGATTGCAGCAAGGGTTATTCATAGGTCTTTGAAACTGGTAATTTTTACGCCGATATAACGACGATCTCTCAAAGTTTGTTTCTTTTTTAGAAAACTACCCAAGACGTTACCTGAATGAAAATTTTAACAAAGTTGAAGAGGTCACCCACAACATAAAGATGCGCTGGCCACCCCGGTCCCCGGATTTAACCTCACGTGACTTCCTCTTGTGGGTATTAGTGAAGGTTATTGTCTTGTGCCTCCACTTTCCACTAATCTTAGGAACTTCGCAACGGTACCATCGGCAATGTAGCAAACATTCATTGAGGTTACGTGTGGTTTCCTAAACAAATATGGAGTTTTTTAACAACCCATCGCGAAGTTTTTAAATGGTGAAGATTTAAAATGCTTTAAGGATTTAAGAAAACCCTGTATAAAGTTTAAATAAATTTATACCCTTGCTACAATCGTAATTAGTAGCTTTATCCTTGATAAAAAGTGTAGAAAAATGCATAAGTAATTGAATATAGGATATTTATTCCGTTATTTCTAACGGCGGAAGTACACGTCATTGCGAGGTACATGAAAGTATACTGATGGATACTTTTCGAGAGTAATGAAAGAATATCCTATATATTCTTTCATTACTTTGCAGAGTGAAACAGAATATAGTCAGATAATAATTAATTAATTACATGTAATTCAGATAGGAGAAGCAATTATGAAAATCTTCAATTATCAAAGACACTATAATATTAGAATTATTCGGACATTACAAATACCTGCTTAAGTATAAAGAATGGTTCGCGGGAAAGAGCACTGTGTGAGTGGGAGGTAAATATTTAACTGTATTTATATACAAATGCCGCTTGAACATGAACTGGCCAAGTTTCTGCATGAACTTTCTGCATTTTGGTATATCATTGTGCAGCATATGTTTAAACACTGCAGACACACAGACATACCAAAACCGACTGTGATAGCATGAAAGATGGAAGCAGGATGGTGCAACTTCAGTAAAAATAAAAATACGTTCAGGAAGGTCCCATGGATCAATAGAAAGGTAATAGAAAAGTAATAAACGTTAAAAATGTTTCCATGCTTTCTGTCCTTTCCATTGTTACTAAAGTAGGAAATGCATCTGATAACTTAATATCGTATTTTTACCAAAATAACCTCGAGAGTTCACAGTCTACTGTGAATACGAAAATTGGTGTGTATCTCCCGTTGTCCTGGACTGTAGACGACTAGCTGTTCTTTGGAGTCATGAGTTATGCTTTTCGGTATTCCAATATGATGGGCGTGTTTGGATATAGGAGAGTGTTGGTAGGTCTTACCAGAAATGTAGCAATTGAAATGACCGTCGCCTCCTCTAATACGATCGAGTTCCCTGCCAGGAAAAAAATTCCATTTTCGGGTTTCATTTTTTGGAAATGTGGAATTGTTCGTATGGCCTGCTCTGGCTTCTGATCTTCGTCTTATAAAATACCTCGGAGTGAACTGGAGTGGCGGATATGAAATTGAACACAACGACCGTCCTCGCTCTCTTCTCTGGCAGCATTTTTGCAGGACAAATGGCGGGCACAGCCGAAAACCTATCGGAAATTGGTTGAAGGTATGCTTCGACGCGTCATACAAGCAACAGATGGGCTGAGCAATTAGCACTTGCCAAAATTATTCCTAAACTGTGTGGTGTCCGAATAGTTTTAATTGTATAGTGTAAGGTTAATGCACTTACAGGTTGATATTTCCATAATACACCTTTGATAGTCGAATGGGTAATACTGCAACTGCATCATACACGCAAATTTCATGGTAACCCTGCAATTATAAGAACAACAACTTGTATTAAATCTCAAAGTTAGTCTCCATTTCCTTTATGCACTAGCTCAGCGCTTCTCAACATGTGCTCCTAAGCCGTTCCAAGAAAATAAAATAAAATAGAAATTTTTGCGGCCTGTCGTGCACACTCTGTCCGAATTCTTTCTTGCCTAAGGGACTCCGCCATAGAAATTGATTCTAGAAGGGCCCCGTGAATCAAAAAGGTTGAGATTCGCTGCACCAGTTCAAGGTCAATGGAAGAAATTACCTGCGTCTATCTTTCTATCACGCTGAATTCTAACTATCTCTATCATGTTTAAGACATGAATTCGGTTTAGATGGTATTTTTGTTTATTGAATTTCAATGACAATCGTTATTCGCTTTTTGATTATAGTTTCAGTTTGTTTACTGCTGCGCGCGGGCAATTATTATATTGTTTAAATTTTAAATGGAATGTTTCATTGGTCCGAAGTGTTATTATTTCGAGAAAGTTTTTGATAAAAGAGCAAATAAATTTTATAAAATAAACTGACAAAAGATAGCCTCTATCTGAAACGTCAGCTGTTTTCAGGGACTTATTCAATGTGTCCAATTTTGATATAAATAAATGGAATGATACATTCTCACAGGCCTCCCACTATGAACTCAAATTAATTCTTCTTGCTTACGCCTAGGTCCATTTTGTAAAACAAAACAAAAAACAAACAAACTAGGTATAGTTCAAGGAGTTAGCCATTTCGAGGGATTTAGCTGCAGACAATTGTCACATCTGTATAGATGAATTTTTTTTTCCAAAGTTTTAACACATCTTCCCACATGACGAGTTTTTAAATCTATTTCAATGAAAAAAAAATCTGACAAAATCATAGGCTAACAGCTTTAGATCGATCAATAAAATGGGAAATAAATATGGTTTTGTATAGGAAACTAAATTAGAACGAAAAGTTTAAAAAAAGCAAACTCTGAATGTTTATTAATTTTATTGCCGGTATTAATAATTAAAGTAAATTTTTACGAGAGTATGTGCTCTTTTCATGATTTAAGAATTAAATGTAAAACAAAAATATTGCGAATAATAATGTCTTGCCAGCATTAATCTTGTAAAGCGTCTGGTTGATTTCAAAAATTCGGGTTGAACGTATGAGCGTTTCTTAAATAGATAATCTGAGCGATAATTCTGTGCAATGAAAATATTTAGGGAGGTGAAATTATTTCTTCATTCCCCTTCTTACAAACTTTCGGTATATATAATACCTTGTACTTTCGGTGAAGAGACGCTCATACACTTCACCAAAAAATTGTGAAAGTTAATCCAATGAATTTGTTCAGTTTGGAAAAATTTCTTCACCCGCATACAGTTATTTGCAACTATCTACCTATACGACTATATAGATTTTGTCTCTCACGCTTATTTTAAATATCGACGACAATAAACAAAACAAATGCTGTTCTTACATAATAACATAAAAATGCATAATATTATGATGAACTGAGGCTGCACTTTACCTATTCATGAGCATAACTTTTCCATCTTCTGGATAAATTCGGAGCAATATGTTCGGAACAGCCACGGTTTGAAAACTTCCCGATTTTGAATTTGGAAAATAAATATCTGGGATCCAGAATTTTTCTATTACTTTTTCATCGTTCAAATCTAGAATTTTTGAAAAATTTGTATGATTTAGCCGTGAATCGAACCAGTGTTGATAAAGGTACAAATCCACTTGAAAATCCTGAAAAGAAAACATATGAATTAAAAACACGAGAAACAATTTTAAACTGAATTGTAGCGATTTCAAAGATTAATGTTTTTTATTAATTTTTTTTTATTATCGCCATTAATATTAAAAGAATCCTACTCGGCCAATTATCAATAACATAAAAATAAAACAATAAATAGACAACTATCCTAAATGCAATCGTCTTACTTACCATGGTCTGATGGCTTAAAGACCATAAACTTCGAATTGCCAATGTGCAATTAACGATGGTTGGCTTGTCTTCTGAAAATTCCAAAAAAACAAAAAAAAAAAAATTAAAAGATTTGCATATACAATATTGATTGGCTATATTAAAATCAGATTTAAAATTGTCTCTTTTTTGTCAGTTCCCAGAAAATAACGAAATTTATAATTAAGATTTCCTGATTTTTTTTAAACGTTTGGAACTGGTTTCCATGCAAAAAAATACGTTTTATAATTTCTACAAATTTGAGTAATTGTGTCATCGTATTTTTAAAATTATTCTAGGTTCTAAAAACTAGCAAATAAATACCGATTTCATCAACTACTATATTCAAAAGAGGCTTCAGCTGATTATATTCTCAGTTTTATGTAAATTTTTTATAGTAATTTCAACTGTATATTGTCTACCAAAACGAGTATCATTCGTTTTTGAATTAACGCAATATAGTATGTTGATACGGAATTAAATTTTAGACTATTCCCCTTGGTATTTTATTTGGCTTTCAAAAAACTTTGGATAAAGTTAATGAGTAAACTAAGATTTTTTACTGGAATTCGTATCCGCCTTCTTTTTGGTTGTAACCTATCTAGCTTATTATCTTAATATCGTTAGTGTAATCTCTAACGAAAGAGTTCCTCGGGGTTTTTTTCCCTTTTCTGTTTAATCTGCTTAGTAATGATATCGTAATTCTTGTTCTACTTTAATAAAAGTCACTGTTACTTTGCTGATGTTGCTTTAATGTGATCTCGACAAACATCCCCTGAATTTGATGTTATACCATCTGATACTGGAACGACATACCATGGAATCCAATGAACTGCTCCTTTCAGAATGATCCCTCGAAACAAACGAGCTTTTATTATTTTAAAAAGCAGAAGAAAATGTTAGCATATTAATAATAAATGTCATTTGTATACTTTTTCCCAGTGTAAACCAAGTAGCGATAAGAACAACAGCATTAAGAGCAGCAAATGCGTTTCTTTAACGAGCGAGAGGTTCATTTTCAAAAAAATCAGAAAAATCATTACAGAAAAGAAGGCTTTGATTCTTCTCCACGAAAAATCCATTCTACTTTCAAGGAAAAGCGAAATTGGACATGATATTGGAACGAAATCGGGCATGGCTTTCGGCGACATGTATCCTATTTCTATAATTCTTCAGTAAACAAGGATGCAAATATAAAGTATAAAAAATAAATAGTTGCAATTCTTTTTCGCTATCATCTTATCATCGTAGCTTCACTGAATGATCATTTGAAACTGTGGTGGTGGTGAATATTTGAAAATAGGTAATAATTGTGAGGACTTTGTGAGAAGATGCATTATCCTCCTGAAGCGTGTAATTGCCAAGGATGTTCATGGTAAAGATATAAACATGAAAGACGGAAAAAAAATGTATTCAGCTCTCGCCTCCTGGCAAGACGTTCTCCTGCTTTACACCATCCATATTCAGATTGGTCTTCCCCGTAGATCTTGGAGGTCCTTCCGTATTTGCGTTCTGTTGTATGCCGCTTGTGATGAACCAAGCTGCTTAAAACGTTGGTCTCTTAAATAGGGGGATAAATTGCGGGGGAGGGCTGGTATCCAAAACAAGTAAAAAATATCATATAAACATATCAATAAAAGTGCTTAATTGATGAGTTATCCCACTAGAAAGACACAAAGCCAGGCGACAATGTATCACTAATTTCCATAATCAACATCTGTGGGCTATAGAAAATCTACGCGGCACATTGATGGCTCGACACCAATTCAAGATCGATGGCTTGAATTCCTGATCGGACCATACTCTAAACTAGTATGTCTTATTGGCGACGTATACAGGGCATTATCATTAACACGCTTCCAGACTTTCTCGAGAACGTGCCCCTGCATGTTATAGCAAGAGTATGGTTTATGCATATCACGACCGATGGATAGATAGGGGTGGATCAATTCCATGGCATGCAAGGCCGCCCGAGCTTAATCCGCTGGACTTCTGTGGGGACACCTCAAGGCACTCATGTATGCAACGACTAGTGAAAATGTGGAGATGCTACTCCACAAAGCCCTCGTGTATTGTGGACGCCTGTGAAGCCAATCGCAACCGTCATGTGGAGGAGGTCTGTGAAAAGGAATGACTCGTCAACCAGGCATTACCAGATATAGATAGATATGACTTTTTTTTCTCTCTTTTCTTTTCTTTTCTTTTCTTTTTTTTTTTACTTGTTTAGGTTTGGGTAACCAGTCCCTCACCTTCACTCATTTGGTTTCGCCGCCGAGAGATGATTTGGGGGATTTTCGCCACATCTTTGATGTCTCGATTTATGAGAATCAATAGATTACTTTTCAGTTTCATGATCAGTAAATTCTGTACACCCTCTTTGAAAAAGGAACACTTTCTTTAATTATACTTCGAAGTATTAAGAGTATGCAATTAAAAATGTAAATTTGTTAATAGCTGTATTTATCACATTCTTTATCTAAAATCCTAAACTTCACAAGTATAAACTTTTTATGACAGTACATGTATTTTGAACTCGTAGAAATCTCATATGTCTCTACTGCAAATGATGATGCTTTGGAGGTGAAAAATGAATTCTTAAAAAGCCACCTAATTATTAGGTTAAACAAAAATATTTTTCTCCTATTTGTATTTCTGATACATCTCGGTTTTATATACAGTAAGTGACTAAAATAAAAGTTTGAGGATTGGAACTTGTAAACACATTTTCAAATTGAAAAGAAATGGCATAGAGCCGAACCGAATTCAATCCCTCTTAAGATAAAACCTTTCTATAAAAAAGGAATTTGAAAAAAAGGAAAAGTAAATAAAAAAAAACATTACCTTCGCATAAAAAATAGACGAAGAATTGAAAAAAAATTGAGAAAATTAGTTGCTCGAGAAGAAAAGTTTGTGACCAAATCGAAATCTAAGACGATACAATCTAATTCTGAATGAAGCCATAGAAGTGTTGGGCGTTGGTAAAAGGTACGGACTGAGTATCTTAACCAGCTCGAGGCTCTCGACTGATTTATTTTGCTAACTTAAGCTGACGCAATAAATGAACTGCGTAAATCTCGGATTGCACAGCCGAGAAAAAACGTAAGCTGGAAAAACTTCCCTAGATAATCGCATTCAGAGAGTGTAAGTTGAAATTGTCTCGGTATATTTTTTGTTGAATCTCTAACTAGTAATAATGATAAAAATTCTGCAGATTCTGAGTTCTCCCAATTTCAAGAATTTAGAGATAAGTGATTGAATTCATCGCTTTGAGAAATCTTGTCAATAACGCATGTGAAAATTCTACCAAACTGCTCGAAATTAAATTGACCTGACTCGAAGGATTAATCACGTTAATTGACCATTGATTGATTTAATGATACAGCGTGGACGTGCAAACTGTGAAAGAGAATCCATGGCGCTTATTATTTAGCAAGTGTACATCAGTACTGCATTTTTTTTTCTTGCAGTAAGATTTACAGCAGTTATTCTAAAAAGCAGACGAAGTGCGAGAGTTGCTGAAAAATTAATGCTCCACATTTTTTCATTGATCTATATACAGGGTGTTTTTGAATTGAGTACAAATTTTTTGGGAGATGATAGAAGAGGTCCTTAGAAGTATTTTTTGTCATATGAACAATTTGTAAATAAGTCGCGCGTTCGTGATCTCGTAAACATAAGTGGGCTATACCAACACTACCTAGACAGAAGGCCTGTGGACGGAAACGTCATACATTGCATCATCATAAAAAAGTCATGTTTAATTCTACCAATAATAAGCCCTAAATTATGACTTCGTATTATGATGTAACAATGTATGACGTTTCCGTCCACAGGCTTTCTATCTAGGAGGTGTTGCCTATACATGATTTTTACCAATCAACAAATTTCACACTGCTTTTGGCCCAAGCGCTTCAATCTTTTCAATAATGTAGCAATGAATTCCGCAGAATTTTATCTCTTCCTAAACTTTGCTTCACATTTTCGGAATAAACTCAGTAAAATATCATCATCCGGTCTCTTTTGGGACACTCTGTATATAGGGTGTATCTATATTTTTGTAACCAACTTCGGGAGTGAATCTTGTGATCAAAACAAAAACGAATATCTCTATAACATACGTCCTACAAACTGTTGTTACTGAGATACTGAGTCACTTGTTTTCCAGGACAACAGGAGTGTTTTTTGAATGGCGGATCGGGCGTCGAGGTCCAGTGCAATAGCCTGCCCAATCTCCTAAACTTAATCCCTTGGACTTTTATCTGTGGGGATACATGAAAAGTGTAATGTACGTTACTCCGGTTAACGACATCAACGCTCTGGAAGAGGGTTATCAATAACGCCGGTGTAGCTATTCGACAGGACGTAGGTATCTTCGAGTGGCTTCGCCAGTCCATGTTGAGGCGTTGCCATGCATGCATTGCCGCTCATGGAGGACACTTTGAACATCTCCTGTCATGTGGTCAATTTACATCCTGTAACGCTGCCACTGTAAGGACATTCTTTCTTGTTTTAATCCCCGGAACCACTCCCCCCCCCCCCCCGTTTGCTACAAATGTATAGACATTCCCTATATAAATATAAAACGTAGGCTTTTTTCGTCATCAATATCCTAGGCATACTATGTACAAGAAGAATATTTTGTTTCTATAATATAAGCTAATATAATTTTATTTTTACTTTTTTAAAGATAGATGAAAGATACATCTTCTATATAAAGAAATTTAATATAAAAGATTTTACCTTCTGTATAAACTGTTGGCGTCATTCTTTTGTCATAGTGTTTCAATATATGGTCCAGGGCATTAATTTCGTTCCCCCTTTGACATCTACAAAAAAAGAACACAAGGCTTATATACATTATATACATAAATTAAAATATCTTATTAATATATAAGATTGCTATGATCAATATAGTTCACGGTCTTTGTATTGTGACTGGATATACGATATGGAGGCTTTGCAGTACATTTTATTTATGAAAAGATCCACCAACTGGTTTCACCATTTTTTCCCGGCTTTGTCAAGGTAGTGGAAAGGACAGTTGCAAATTATATTTGAAATTTCAATCATTTTGCAGCTATTCAATTTCAATTTCAAATATATTTTGCAGCGATTCTCTCCATCACCCTGACAAAGCCGGGAAAAAATGGCGAAACCAGTTGGTGGATCCTTTCATCAATAAAATGTGTTATAACGCCTCCATATCTTGTAAATGCAAAATGAAATAGAATTTTTTTATACAGTATATCTAAAGTTATTTAGTAAGTATAAAATATAACTTAATATCGTACATATGATATCATTTAGATTTAACATTTTGCTACATGTGTTATGCATAAGTGAAATAGGAAGTTAGCACCATTCGTACTGGGGTGATAATATAAATTTTTACTCAAGTCTCAAAAAAGTTTTTTTGAAATTATTTCAAAGCTATTTAAGAAATTAAATTATTCAACTATATATTATCATTTATGTTTAAGATCAAAAATCTCATAATAACAAATGTAGTGATACGAATGAAAAAAAAGCATTAATTTTATTTATATTGGCCGGTGGAGCAGTTTTTAACCGACCACCGTGTCACTTTAGATGTGGGTTTGTAATTAATGGTATATTCCTAAGAAAACAAATTAAAAAGGCAAAGACTATATCGCCATAAAACGAATCGCAACATGTCGTAAGGAGTAGTGAGAGTTCATAAAAAAAATTTAAAAAAATTTTTTGGCTCAGGAAACTTCTTCTGATCTTTTACGTCCAACTCAAAAAGCAAAACAAGTTTCTATAAATAATCGGAATAAAGCTATGATATATATTTTCCTATAAATTTAGCTACAGATGATTCTATTAATCACTTCCATTCATCTAGCCCGACCACCTGGAAATAATTGGGATAGTGTTAACATTTTATGACTAAACTCGTTTAATTATATATTTATCATTTTTAATTATATAGCGATGTGTGCCAAGGAGGATGGATCATGTTAGTTTGGGATTTTCCTAAAAGAAGTTCGTTCCAGTTTATTTCAATGTAAACATCCGATAAAAAGTATGATGTTTCAGACAACTGGACTTAACAGTTTCAAATTCAATTTATTCAAGTAAGCTCAGATTTAAACATTAAGAATGATAATCAGAAATTAACATTCTTTCCTAGAGTGTAGCTAGAAGTGAGGTTGTTGGTTTTTTTTTTTAAGAATAAATGTTTATTTGGAATTGCCATGATACTCGTTAATTTTAAAGCAGCTCTTCTATTCTGGATCAGGACGACGAACTCTCGTAACGAGGAAAGTTTTATAAAAAAATTCATTGTATTTACTGTAAGTACGTAAATTAAGCAAAATTCTTATATCGAGGCATTTAATATGGAAATTGGGACAGTTCAAAATATAAGTGAGAAAGTATATCAAATTAATTAATACAAACTTCAGTCTTCTTTGAGAATTGCGTTTCTTTTATCATTTACAAACGTGACTCATACCGATATTCATGAAGGAATAAAATCTTGTTTAATTTCTACGTCAGTCAATTATAAAAATAAACATTTCTTAGGCAAAAATACACTGCTTTCGGTTTTTCTTCTTCTTCTTTCCTCTGTGACTAATAAATTCTGGACAGCGTTTCAGAATGCAAACTTGTCAAACAAAAAGGGGAAGTTTTAAAAACAAACTACTGTACAATTAAACATTTCAAAACAGGATGCTCCACACTGAAATATGTACATGTATTAAAATTAAAAAGCTAGGAGCTTTATTTGAAATTCAACTTTCTTTCAAAAATATGCAGAGATTTTTAGAATAAGTTGTATTTAAGTATAATTATTTCAATAGTTTTCCACATTTAAGTACCTTGATGTGAACTAAACTCCGTAGCACATTAATATTTTTGCGTGCTTTCTTTAACATCTTATTTTTATTCTAATAAATAAAAATGAACGTAAACCACAACAAATTATGTAAAATTTACGTCGTAAATAAGCTTTCAGCAGTTTGACAATACTGGTATTTAAACTTATTGCGATGATTACTACAGAACTGGATAATAAGAAGTAAATATTTTTTATCAATCCAAAATTAAAATTTTAAATGAGGTTTCATTTTAAATATTAGATTTTATTGATGCATATCAATTCTTGGAAATTAAAATTTTAAATTTAATTTTTTTTTAAACCATCTGTAATTATATAAAGTTTGAAACAGACGGTCTTGGCAATTACTGAAAATGCCTATCCCTAAGGCCACCCCTGACCCAATTCTCTCACAAGTGATCTCTGCAGCCTTAATTAGAGCTACACTGGTATTATTATACGAACAAAGTCCTAAATAAAGTTACCTTCCGAGAAAACCTGGAGCATAAACTCTTATCTGACACTCTTGGAAATGAGATATTTCTGAATTGGTTTTTTGCATGGGTTTCTTGGGGATTTCTGAAGAGTTTCGGGTTCTCACCAATTAGTGAAGATGAAAATAATAATAGAAGAGAATATTCAGGAAACTAAAAGCAACATTAGGATCCAGACCAACGACAAATTTCTATAACAGGGGTGGGCACGCTTGAGCCGCATTCCAGATTTTCATATATTATAAAGAGCCACACCATAGTTACATAGTATTATATACACCATCTCAAATAGCAAAATATTAGTTACTTAATCAATTTAATAAGATTCAGTGAAAAAGTTTCCGAAAAAAACAGGTTTAAATTTTCAATGGGAGCCTCATTTGCCCACGTCTGTTCTATAAGAACGATTTAAAATCAACGGTAGCCGTTTAGAAAAATTGCATAAAAAAAAACTGAAAAAAGAGAAAGAAATTGTTTTACTAAAATTTCCGAAAAATCGTAAAAGAGAAAAGTTTATATCAATGAACTTTGATTGCATAAATTCGATTTTCAGAAAAAGAATTTAAGATAATCGACAAGTAGTATATGATGTATGTGAAATTTTACACAGACTTGATTATAATGATTTCCTTCTTCGTCATCGAGATATTTGGCAAAAACAGAAATTCTATCATATTCTATATCTCGAAAGCGGCAAATCTAAGAAAGATCGGATCAGTGTCATTCACTAGCATACGAGTGTATGTATCATAACGAATGTTCAGAATTTTTGAGGATTTCTACTGTCGAAGATCGACAAGTGGGAGTTTATAACGGATTTAGATCAATTTAACTCTTGATTTGATTTATGATCACAGCGCATTCACTCGATTTTTTATACGAAATATATAACTACAGCAAATATATAGCCAACTATAGTTTTGGTAATGTAGCTTTTGTCGAGTGAATGAGGCAAAATTATTTGTAATTTATACGGAGGTTGAGTCAAAAGTAGTGGCCGATCACCGCGCAAACATTTAAATGGGCACCAGACAGGAACCACTCATTGCTAATCTTCAAAGTAGAGTTCATCATGCTCGATGGTCTTCATCCAACGATCAGCCAGTTGGCGGATGCCCTCGCGAAACCACTCCTCCGGTTTCTGGGCGAAAAAGTCACGCACGGCGTCTTCAACCTCACTGACACTGGCAAACCGCCATCCACGCAGAAGTGCGCCATGGACCGGGAGAGATGGTAGTCGGTAGTTGCCTGGTCGGGGCTGTATGCAGGATGTGGCAGAACCTAGATTTTTTTTCAGCAGTTGACGACACACCTTCACCCGTTGTTGTGCTTGCGCGGGCGTCAGCTCGTGGGGCACAACTCGGCAGCTCCTGTTGACCTTTCCCATGGCGTGCGGATGTCGAACCACACTCGATTGTGATGTCCCGATGTCCGCCGCTAGTCCACGGATGGTGCTGCCTGGGTTGGCTTCCACTTGTTGCCGTAGGGCTGCTTCATCCACTTCTTTGAGTCATCTGCTCCTGGGCCCATGTCTCCAGATGAAAAGCGGGAGAACCATCATCGTGCTGTCCGTTCATGGTCACAACCTGACCTTCAACTCTGCAAATTTCGGCTGCTGCTGCTCGCGCACTGGCCCCTCTTTTCCAATAGTGACGAAGGAGCCCGCATATCATCAATTTTTCTGCCATAATTTTACACTGGCTGACGCAGATGTCACAATGTCTATGGCATTCAAATTCGTACTGACGTTTCTTCCCACTTTTTCTCTTAATAAACTGCGAAATACCCTTGTGGTAAATGGTCTTCGCCCAGAATTCGTCAAACTCTACCCCCCCCCCTCCTCCCGAGTCGGCCACTACTTTTGACTCAACCTGTGTATAATTATCTATTTAGGGCATCAAGTTATTTTTGACAAAAAAATCGAAAAATGTGTACTCTTAAATAAATTCGAAGTGGGAGATATCTAATAACGGGTTGTATATTAGTAATCAGCATGAAGGTTTGTGTTGAAGACTTCGTTGCTTCAAATATACCAAGGCCGGCTAATTACTCGTGCGCATTCTTATTGCCTCCCTTGTTTTAAAATAAATTTCCAACTATATATTTTGAGGAATTAAGAAAAATTATAAATAAAATCTATTGAGTTCTGTGAAATTTTAATATAAAACAATTCTAATATTGCTTAGAATGGAGCTCTATAAATAGGGCTAGTCGTTCGCAAACTGATTTTCACGCCTAACCCGTAAAATGACGAGAGAACCGAATGCGGGTTGTTATTTTTGTTCAGTACCCTTACAACATAAGTTACTGTGGGTCAAAAATAAACTTGGAATTTATTTATCCGGGTCAGCATGTGCGGTTAATTTGGATATTAGAGGCGTTATAGGGTTCCTTCCTTTACCAATACGAGTAGAACAAGAATTTCATAATCTAATTAACGACAATTATTCAGATCATTTGAAACTCTATATAAAAACAGATTTTAATAATTTCTGTCTAAAAAATATCGGTGTCTCTTTGAACTTTCTTGGACGGCGTAAATCAGCTACTGAATCGGGAGAGAGACATCCACCGGGAAGAAGATGCTTTCAGCACTTACTTCTCGGGCGCTTCAATAATTAATCCTTCCAAAAATGCACTTCGCTATTTTCAGGAATTTTCTTAAAAGTTTTTCAACGTCATCTCCAGATTGAAAAAAAACCCACTATTAACGAAAAAAGAAAGTTACAAGAAGCACGGGAAAAAACATAAATGTTCGGAATCAGAGAAAGTCTTGAAATAAATACCTTAAAGCCCTTAATTGCAAAACTTCTACGATTAAAAAAACAAATAATAATTAAAATAACCATTAAGAAGTAAAGAACTAAGTACAAGTACTGAATATTGGCCATAAGGTCCGCACTATGGGAAATTTATGTGGAGATTTATTGAAGAAAACCATTTCGATTAAAAATTTCTTAAATATTTCAAGTCAAGATGTCCAATTTTCCACATATATTATTATATTTAGTTAAAATATAATTCTTTAGTACCTTTTGTATAAATTGATCTGAAAATTGAAAGTCAGAATTTTTCCATTCTTATACAGGGTTCACCAACGGTACACGTACAAAGATTCCGAAAAATTTTCTGAATGAAATTTGTCCATTTTCTGAAATTTAATACTACGTTGCCCAAAGAAAAGAATTCTACTAATCAACTTCCGCAAAACGATATACATTCCCGAAAACACACATTTTAACGGACTGAGGTAGAAGTTACTGACAAAATCACAAAATCGTTAATATCTCCAAAATGGTAACATTTCGGATACCATATATGTGGGTGATTCTCATAAGTATTGAGGTCCCCTACTCACTTTTTCAATTTGGACGTGCACCGTTGGGACACCCTGTAGGCGACATTAGAACATCTACTATAGCAAAAATCAAAATTCTATTTGTCTCTTCTATCTGCCTATAGACGCGGCCTTGTAAGTGGTATCCGTAAACAAGCTATTTACACAGTCCAGTTACATTAATGTGACCACCTGTCGGTAGCCAAAATAACCACCTTTCGCGACGCGGACGAGAAGGAAGAGAGTCAATAAGGTTCTGCAAGGTATTGACAAGGATGTGAAGCCATGCAGACTCCAGTTCTGTGGCGAGCTGCCGTAGGTTGCGCGTTGGAGGTTCCATGGCGCGAACAACTCGATCGATGTGGTCCCGCAGATGCTCTGTGGGGTTTAAATCCGAGCAGTTTGGGGGCCAGCGGAGTGCCGTAAACGCATTCTCGTGCTCTTTGAACAACGCACGGACACTGCGCGCTTTATGGCACGTCGCATTGTCCTGCTGGAAGATGCCATCGTGCTGAGGAAACACAATCTGCATATAGGAGTGGACATGGTCCGAAAGGACAGATGCGTACTTCCATTGATCCATGGTGCGTCCACAATGATGAGTGCACCCAGGGAATGCCACGAAATATTCCCCAAATAATACCGCTGCCTCCTACGGCCTGGACCCTTGCGGCATGTCTTGCAGTGTGTTTGTTTTCTGACGCTGAACGCCGTACACGCCATCGCCCATCTGTCTGATGGAGCATAAACCGTGATTCATCGGAAAAAGCCACCTTTCGCCACTCTGTTGCTGCCCAGTTGCGGTTACTGGCGTGCAAATGTCAGTCTTTGTCACCAGTGAACAACCATCAGCATTGGTGCACGAACCAGTAGTCTTCTGCGGATCCCCATACGCAGCAACGTTCGCTGAAGTGTCGTTGAGGATACACGTTTGGTAGCCCCCTGGTTCATCTGGGAGGTCAGTTGGTCCACGGTTGCACGTCTGTTCGCTTGCACACATCTCCGTAGCCGTCGTTCATCTGTCATCTATGGCCCGTGGTGCCCCACACTTGGCACGTCGCTGATTTTGGGTATTGCCATTCTGCTATGCACGGTACACTTTCACCACGACGGCATGCAAGCAGTTCACAAAACTAGCCGTTTCGGAAATACTGCCACCCTTGGCTCGAAAGCCGATAATCTTGCCCTTTTGGAGGTCGGATAAATCGCTACGTTTTGCCATCACTCCAACAACTGCAATGTTTTCTGCTTCTCTCTGACAACCCCTCCCCACCTCGTACTGATACTGATACGTACCTTCTAGACATAACCATTTTCCGCTGATGTTGAACGTAGCGGGTGGTCACATTAATGTGACTGGACTGTGTATTTGGATTCAACTGCCATCTACGGAGAGGCGATAGAGGTGTCTGTCAAATCAGGTCTTTGGCTAATGTTATTATTTCTTATCTGGAATATTTTTTAAACTCAATTTAACCGCTCATGTGACATTTCGCCTGCGTGTAACAATTCTGCGATACTGTTTGCGATGCCCATTGTTAAGAATGCTCTGGCGTTCTGACCAGTATTATTCGACTTCTGTATTCACGACTTTCCAATGCTAAGCGTAATTTATGCATGCTTCCATTATGACTTGCGTCCATAAATGATTTATATCTATACTCCTACCAGCAAATAATGTGAACTATAAATCTCTGCGTCACTTTGGAAACCAGCTGGAGTAAAATATAGTCTTGCACTGAGGCCGCTATTAAATGAAGGGCATTTTTTGCAATTAATGCGAAATTAATTTTCCTCAGAAGAATCATAATTTCTCGTATAACTTGTTGCTTGAGCACGTGGTGAATTTAAAAAGGGAAATAATAACGATAAAGAAAGAACCTATGCAATGAGGCTAAAGCAGCCGCTAATTGACTGAAAAATTTAGGCAACGTCATGGCCACGTTGTATTTTAGATTACATGTGAGCACTGATTCGCTAAGTGGAGATTAAATCTAAACGTCGTCAAACGCCAACAAGTTAGGTTTCTACTCGGAAAAAACCCCGCAGCAACACTTTTGTATACCAAAAAACGTGAATGCGTAGAGAATTACAAGTATTTTGGTGTTGTGAATCATTCAAAGATAAACTGAAATGACCATGATTCTTATGGTTAAGCCGTCTATTTTTTTTTAATGTGTTTCTGGAGCACATTGCATCCTTGGAGTAGATAACAAACATTTCCCTTATAAGATGGTCTGGACGTTCTATTCTTCTGTATGGAATGCTTTCCTGGGCCAGCATATGTAAATCCAGAAGGAAGGATTTCCGGACATTCGAAATACCCTAAGAGAGGGGGGGGGGGATACAATTTGACAGAAGATTTGCTTATAATTACTCCATCTACGACGATCTTGGTATAATTCTTATTGGTAATTACGTCCAAGAGTCCTTAAGGAATTTCTACCCAAAATAGTGAACCGTAATAACGTCCTAGTTTCCGGCATTCTGGACCGTTCGTTCATTGTAAAAAGTTCTTTCAGGCATCTCAGGCCTCATGAATTTTCTGCATGTCATCTGCGATGATATTAAGAATTCCAATTTTCCACATTGCCTTATCTTCTAGCCTCCCCCCTTCCTTCCGTAAATTACCACTCAGCTTTTTAGTCATGCTAGGTATGGACTCTGGTGATTTTTCTTTCCCTGCGTTGTTCGATTGTCGATTATATATTTGACTTTTCACTGAAAGAAGCCTGCGTGGCAGCCGAAAAGCCCATTCGTGATAATAAATTCACGATGTGGAAGTGGTAGCTCCATTTCTTCGCCGTCGCTATTGTAAGTACTTGCACGCTTATTTTTGTAAGACTGAGGATATTTTATTTTTGTTTTTTTATATGATTGAGAAGTGAAGAAGCAGCAGTAGTAAATGAAAAAATGAGGAAAATCGCAAAACAAAGCGTTTCTTGAACACAGATAGTTTACGCCACTAACGATATTATTGGTATCCTCAAGCAAGGGAATATCGAAAATGAAGAAAATAGAAAATAATACAAGTGCTTCAATAAAAAAACATCCAAAAGAATTTTCATATCTTCTTTCGTTTTGTGCTTCAGTTTTGTGAAAGTCTGTATTTTTGGACGATTTGCTTTTTTTTTCGAAAAAATAATTACAAAAAATTATTATTTTGTTTTTAAAAAAGGGCGTTAACCTTCGTTGGAGATCTCTTAAATTGATAAATGTAAAGAAATTTTACTAGCTAAAATGTTATAAAAATTTTTGAAGAGAGAGAGAAAGGCGACCTTGTTTTTACTGCATTGCAAGTATTCTTAAATCTTTTAAGAGCTAAGCTCCCCGTCACGTTGAATCAAAGAATAAAAGAAACGTTCCATCACAAATTAAAAAAAGAAGAAAGCCTCCCTCCATTAAAAATAGAATGTTTAATGTGCTATTGCAGCCTCTGCCTCTCTCTCTCTCTCTCTCTCTCTCTCTCTCTCTCTCTCTCTCTCTCCTTTTAATGAAACAACGGGCGCATTCGTTTATTCGTTCAGTGTGATTTTTTTGCACTGAGTGCGCGCATTAGCCGTTCGAAGTAGCTCTCGTGCGGCCTGTGAGAGGTGTTCGGAGATTTCCGCGCACTTCGATCTCGTGCGCTTCGTGTAGTCCGTGCGCGAACCGAGCGCACGAAGGTAGAAGCAGGGTCGTTTCGTGCGTTTTGCAATTGCAAATGGCGACCTCCAATCCAGCGAAGCTCCAGATTTCGATCACTGTCGATGATGGTCGAAATTTTGCATTCAAGTGGATAAAGAGAGTTTATACAGATTAAAAAAAAAATTTCGAAAGTGAAAAAGACTTTAAAAATTTGAAATTTAGACTCTTGGGGTGATTAAAAAGGAGTGTTGAGGCATCGCCATGTTGCTGGTTTGGCTCAAAACGCACGGACCGTTCGGTGAAAGATCGTGTACAGAACAGAAACTGCACTGAACGCACTAAACGGTAATTGCACGGGGCGCACTATCGACGTCATCATCGTGCAAATCATACGAATAAACGAATGCGCCTAACGTAGAAGAAAAATAAAAAATAAAAGAAGCAAAAGACAAGCATCTACTTGGACTCTTTTCCTTGACTACTGAACCGCTTGGCGAGACAACAATTGTGTCAATGTTGTCACCCTCTGACAGAAGGTGGCGTCTCTGTCGAGAGAAGATAAACGCTTATGTTTCTTTTTTGAATTATTTATGTTTGCATTGGAAAATGCAACAACTGCTTAAATAGCAAACCGAGAACAACTTTATGTCATTTGTTGAAATATTTCGTGTGGCTGGATGTTCCTTTTGAATCCAAACTTTTTCTTATATAGTTGCTTTTCGTATTTATATAACAAGTTAAATCTGCTACGGTAACAAAACAGCATAAGCATATTTATTAATGAGAAAGAAAGTCCTACGTCTATTGGATTTAGCGATTAAAACAGAAAGCGGATGCTAATACGAGATATATGCAGCACAGATATGAGACCCGTTATCGATAACAATTATGATAATCCCTTAGTTCTCCCAAAATTTCAAAATAAATTATTTAAATCTTCATGCGTTAAGCTTTCATTGCTAGGTAATAAAAATTTATAAACGGTTTCGATTTTTGAGTCGACTCTTTTAACCATGATGACTATCAAACGATAAAGTCAATATCATAAATTTTCAAAGATTTACACGCGCCAAATATAACAAATCAAAATGATATACTAAATAAACTGAATAAACTAATATCTCCACTAAATACAAAATTGTACTAGTATTATTTAATTTTATATTTGGTTGAGTTTTATATTAGTTTACTCGTTTATTTAGTAATATCATATTAGTCTCATATTAGTCTCATAATTATTAATAACCATTGAAATCAAATTGATGTTATTCGTGCCAAACCTAAAATGCTTTTTCTCACCTATAATTATTATTATGAGGCTATTACTAGATGTACCTCCGGTTCAAGGTGATCTAGAACAAGGTGGGGGTCAGTTTGCCGGAAGTAGTAAAAATTGCCTTACTGCGCAAGCGTATTTTGACGTCACTAGATGACATCGAAACCTATACCCGCTAAATCGAAACCTCAACAGAAACTAAAACATGGCGGCAATGAAAGCAGTCGTGCGATAGCCACACTTGACGACTCGTTCATTTCCTTCACAATTCTCATTCTTTATACTATTTATTTTAATTAAATAAGGTTAAATTGAACTATCTGCACAAATCGCGAGTCAAATCGCAAACGCAAGTCTCACTCTCGGCCCTGCGGGCCTCGCTAGTCAGTGTTTTCCGTTACTCGAACGCCTTCGGCGTTCTGTCTACGACGTCCCCCTCCGGGGGGCAAATAATTGATATATACCCCAACCTATTTGGTTACAGGGGGCAGTTGGTTTCCCCCCCGGCCGGTTACAGGAATCGCGACAATTCAGTTTGCGGAATAAGTCATCTCGCGATTTGTGCAGATAGTTCAATTTAACCTTAAATAATAATGCCATTATATGAAGGGACTTACGTAATTTATAATTATTGTAAAATGTACTTACGTATTATCTTTTTAATGTGAACACAGGGTTGATGTTAACTATCAGCACATCGCGCGATAACTGATCATGCGACCAAGGTAAGTGAAATTTACTGAGACTAAATAGAAAAAGGGTTATATATCAGTTCGTGGTTAGAAGGGGAGTGGGTGTCTTTAAAATGTAAAATCATTTACCTTGGTCTCATGTTCACTCATCGCGCAATGTGCGGATAGTTAAGCGAACACAGAGACAAGGACGATAACGTATTTCTCATTATCGTTAGGCCTAGTTACCATTCCTCGTTAAGATTTCGAAATTGATTCGTCGGAACCGTTGGCAGTTAAGAGACAGATGATAATTTCGATATTATTTCTTAATAACTTTATTTATGCAGGCATTAGGAAATTTTAATTTATAAAATAGTAAGTTTACAAATAAACGTTTCTTCAGAAATCAACGTAAGAGTTTTGTTTTTTTACGTGAAAACGTTTTCTTTTGTGACCAGAATAATGGCTACCGCACACGCCGGAAGTAAAGCCATAAGTCATCCAGTGACGTCACAATACGCATGCGCGTTAAGCACTTCTGACAAACTGGACCTACCTGTTATTCTAGATTACCTTGCCTCCGGTTTAATAGGTAACAAAGCTCGTCTAATAGGTAAAAAATAAATTAATTAACTAATAGCTATTTAACCTCTATTCTTAAAACATTAATCAGTTTTTTGTTTATAAATATACCAAAGTTATTGGCTTGGTAGAAATAATCATCTATTATTAGTCAGATGATTTTTCTGAATATCAAAAGATACTTTAATCCAAAAGCAGTTGTGTTGAAGATCAAAAATTGCTTTAGTAGAATGCAGAGGTGCACGTGAATAAAAGAGTACAGAAAAAAGACCGTTTTTTTTACGAAATCATGAAATTGGTAGGTCATTCGACTGCAGGTTTACAAAAAAAAATAATTTTTACTTATGATGATTTCTATTTTAATATTACTTCGCAAAGATTATTCCAGTCAATAAATCTGCATCGAAAATTGCTTTTAAAATTGTGAAGTCATGCAGATCTATAAAAAAGAATAAATAGATTTTATAAGAAAGGTAGCAATAATCAATTTTATCAAGAAAGGCACATAACTTGTTGGCATGACGAAGGCGATGAAAACTTTTAAAAATGAAATCGGATATACAGCGTGGCGAAAAACAAATTGTAGATAATTTTACACATAATAGATCATGGTATTGTGATACATTTTGTCCCTATGAATATGGAGTCGGAACTCCCCCATTTTAGAGATATGGGGAAGAGAAAAATAGGTTGCTTCTCCAGCAAGTTGGCTTCCTGGCATACAGGGAAATATCGTCGCACACTGGAAATACATAATGGACAGATTCATAGTAAATGCAAGGTTGTCTCCATTCCGTTTCTGTCCATACACCCACACTGCGGTTTGAAACCAAGAGGGCGTGCACTGAACGCTTCTACGTGTGATTGCACGATGTATCACTTCACACTTGAAGAACTGGCTGACCTGCATTTGACGTATGGTTCTGCTAACGGCAAAGTGCAGCAGCTCAACGGTTGTATCGTGAACGTTTCCCACGCCGTGTTTGTCCTGACGCACGAATATTCCCCAGAATTCATCGACGTCTGCGAGAAACTGGTTCCCTTACTGTCCATCGGCCAGGCACTGGGCGTGTAAGAACTATACTTACTGTTGCTGTGGAAAAGGAAGTGCTGCGAAGGTTTGCAGACTACCCACACATCAGCACCCGTGCGGTAGCAAACCCTTTAGGCCTGCACCAACGACAAGTGTGGCACGTGTTAAATACAAATGGATTTCACCCATTTCATCATCAACACGTTCAAGTGCTCAATGCCGACGACTACGGCCCACGCCGTGCATTTGCGCATTGGCTTCTGAGGCACGTTATCAATCATCCTGCGTTTGAACAAATCGTTCTGTTTACTGATGAGGCCTGCTTTGGTAGAGAGGCTGTTGATTACAATTACCACAACGACTACACGTGGGCAATCGTATTTCCTCTTGCAACAGTTTCTCGTGGACATCAACAGCGATTCAGCGTCAACGTGTGGGCAGGCATTGTTGACAGCCAGTTCATTGGTCCATACCTTCTACCTACCCATCTCAACGCCCGCGTGTATCGCACTTTTCTGGAAGAGGCATTACCAGAGTTGTTGGAAGACGTGCCCTTAGCTGTTCGCCAGAGTCTGTGGATCCAACACGACGGAGCTCCTGCGCATTTTGGCACCGCTGTCAGGCGATATCTGGACAATGCATACAACGGTCGTTGGATAGGACGGGGTGGTCCAGTTGCCTGGTCACCACATTCACCAGAACTAAACCCCCTGGATTACTTGGTGTGCGGGTACATGAAGACTCACATATACGAGACACCTGTCACATCTGTCGACGATCTGGTTGCCCGCATCGCAGCCGTCGGTGAAGAGCTCAAGAAGCAACCACATACATGCCACCGAGCAATTGAATCGTTACTTCGTAGATGCGATCTCTGTATCCAGACTAATGGACGTAATTTTGAACACATTTTATAAGAGACAGGTGGATTAAATTGTCTTTTCTCCTGGACGTACGAGTATGTCCTGTTTGTTTGTCTTATGTAGCGCGGTAGCCTTTCCCTGTATGCCAGGAAGCCACCTTGCTGGGGAAGCAACCTACTTTCTCTCCCCCATATCTCTAAAATGGGGGAGTTCCGACTCTATGTTCATAGGGACAAAATGCATCACACCTTTTCGTCACCCTGTAGAAAGGAATCCGAGAATAGTTTGTTACGTTTTTGGGCACGCCACTTTCGAGATGCTTGCGCCCTTTTCATAAGACAATTATCTTATTAATGTCCGGCACAAGCACACACATTCATTCCTACTGTACAGTTCCCACGAAAATGCCCCCGAATTGTTGAAAGTGCTCATTGCGCGCGCTGCAGTCGTGGATGCGTCCAAAGCTCTGATAGGGAACACTATACGAAAATGCATGGGGGAATGGACAGGGAAAGATCGGGAAAGCTGCAGCTGGAGCCTCCTGTTATGCACGTGGTTAAAGTTCCCTCCCTATCAGTGCTGTGGACGCATCCACGACTGCAGCGCGCACAGTGAGCACTTTCAACAACTCAGGGGCATTTTCGTGGGAAACTGACAGTACAACGGGTTCGAACTCGCGACTCGAAGGACCCGAAAGAAAGCCTACGATCCTGTTCTCTCGGCTCCAGTGGATAAAACAAGAATTCGATTTAAAACTTATTTAAAGCCAATGAATCTAAAGGATATTAAATTGCTATGCAATAATGAATTATGAGGAAGCATAAAAATAAACATTAGCTAAAGAACAAATGTATTTCAAAAATATATTTCAAATCATGAATAATAACGGTCATCGAAACAGTGGATAAAATATAAAATTAAAATAAAAGAAGTAAAAATATATTTCCTTAATACATCGTGGTTAATTGAAAATAATCCATGCAAATTTTTCAAGCAATAGAGAGAGTTATTAATAAAAAATATTATAATTTTTGGCTCAATTTCTTACGTTTGTCCTGAAAGTTACTTGGAATATGGTTGCCCTCTTTAAAGCAGGCATTATTAAAATCTGGAACAATATTTAAAACTACACATTTAAACTGACCACCATGATTAATTGAAGACGTCCGGTAACGTTAACTGGATTGTAAGTGATGTTACAAATAAATAAACACTAATATATACACACATGTTAAAATTACGATCACGAAAGAATTAAATGTCAGTAACGAGCTATCTATCTCCATTCCGTGTCATAGAAATCGAATCTTCTTTTAGTAGGGTAGGAGGCAACGCAAACTCCAAGGCCTTATTCTGGAGGGTTCCCCCCATTTTTTAATCTTTTATCGTTGTCATTAATGGGAAATTTTAAAGCCGATAGGAACGACGGTACATCTTTAACCCTTAACGTACCAAGTGGAGGGGGGGTCATCAGAGGACCCCAGAGGGCGATTTTTTGTGATCCTGCCGTAACTATAACAACCAATTTAACCATGATTTTTGTATTCGTCCCAGATCAGGTAACGATAAATATTTCATTAAAATGTATACACTATATTGCCAAAAATATTTATTCAGATATACAAACACAAGTCTACAAATGTATACAACATTATGAAGAAACTGTTGAAATAAAGGGAAAAAATGATGCTCACAATACTTGTATAACTGAAATGTATCTCTAGACACCCAAAAAACGCGTTTTGAACAACCTTACAGACCAAATAGTTGAGAAATAATGAAAAAAAACTGGGGTCCTTGGAAGACCCCAGCTTGGTTAACAATGTTGACTACATAGGCTTGGTATGTTAAGGATTAAACGTCCTTTACAATGGAAATTCAATAATGTAGCTATGAAGAAGAACAACTCGAGTGGGACTAACAACCAAGCATTACACCCCTACACCTTTAAAAATCACTTATTAAAAGTTCATGACTTCTAATAGGCATCATTAAAATTTTTTATGCTTCCTTTCTATGCATATTTTTTTAAATAAGAATGCTTCAGATGACACATCTTTTTTTTTTATTCAAGGTTAATTAGAATCGATGAAATAAATTTGCAAACTGCTATGAAATTTCTAAGCAGATAATGAACGCGTTTTTTTAGGAAGAATTTCTGGTAAAGTATATGAAAATAAAATTAAATTCATTAAAACAGTTGCTAAAACAAATTTGCTTTTTAAGCCTTTTTTTAAATGATCATGCAAGTGGTTTGTTAACTATGGCTTTGAATAACTTTTCATTGATCTTGCATAATCAATACTAGCTTTGTTTTCGTGACTTGTATTTTTTTATAAGACTTACTTCTATAAAAACGTATCTAAATAGAAAAGGTATATACAATTTTGCACTCATTTTATGTTTGGAGACTCGTAAATTTCAACCTCATGTGGCATTGTTCTGACGTGCGCGGGAATTTTTGCAGTCACGAAAATTGCAAAGTGGGTGAGTGACTGAAAAAAAAATAGTTAAACGTTCTGCGATGTTTTCAGAATTTAGTCGCTTGGGTTTTGATATTTATTAATTTTTCTTATTTAGAAAGAAATTAAAAGCAAGACATAAATACATACTCAAATAACTTCTTAAAAGTGAATATTATGTCTATTTATTTTTTATGACCATGATTACGTATATTGGTTAGCAATATGAAAAAAATGACAAAGGTTTTATGATAAATAATAATACTAAATTTTATTTTTTATTTTATTTTTATTTATTTTAATATAAACCAATACGTCCATTC
>JAHWFO010037920.1:305965-316839 GCA_023313115.1 Rhysida immarginata | reverse complement strand
CAGTAAGTTGTGTATTTCATAGAAGTTGTGTATTCAGTGAAAGCCCACCGGGCCATGGCCTCCCCCTTTAAATTTCTTAAATTTATAAAAATTTAAAACATATTAAAATTATAAACGGCCTCCCCCATTTATTAAATTATAATAAATAATTATAAAGACTTTAAATTTTTACTTTTTTTTTTTACGAAGACACTCTTAATTGTTAATCGTCCTAGTCTTCACTTCCCAAGATAGAGACCGTCATAAAAATCAAGAAATACTAAGTTTCGTAAAGAATTAAATATCAACCTAGAACAGATGATGGTTCGCTCTAGATAGAAGCGTAATGCATAATTATCATTAATGCGTAATAAATTTTAAAAAAGTAAAAGGGAAAAATATGAAAATACTCAAAATTATGCGGGTTACAGATTTGAGAGTCACTCACACCTCAAAATTGTCTTTCCATTCTCATGTGTTCTATTATGTTTTAACGCTAAATTTTATGATATATTCAGACCTTGCAGAAACTTCTCTCTTTGGATACTATTTTTCAAAATGTTTTCATTATAGAGGCGTACCGCGGGAATTCGCTATAAATTGACTATACTTTTTTAACAGAATTAATAATTGGTTGGTTTTTTTTTTTAATAAATATATATTTAACCTCGTTTCTGGACTTTCTCTGTTGGAGACACTGAACTCGGATATTTGTTCAAGTTCCACGGCTGAATTAAAAAAAAAAAATTATTTCATGTCAACCGAAATTCTACTTATTTTTCACTTGAATTTATTAAAAATTATTTCATTTTGAAAATTCACTTCTTGCCTTATTCACCAGGTCACTCGTACCAAAGCAATGGAATATTTGTTACGAATCAGTTTTAGAAAGTTATCCTATCATGAGAAATCGAAAGTTTCTCAGTTCCTGTTTAAGGCAATTTCGATTATCTGAAAGAAAACTCGGCTTTAAAAGTTAAATTACAGTGTAATAAACTAAAAGTCGAGCCAGCAATTTATCACATGCTTTCAACCAATTTTCAAAGTTTATTTAACTCCGGGAACTCTTTAACAATAAAGAAAAATGCGTGATACTCCTTATCTTTCCTGTCGTTGTTAAATCTCGAAATTATTAGCTGATTTGTCTTGAAACTTCACCAATATAAAAATTTTCAAAAAAATAAAGTTAAAAACGCGAAAATATAATCCGAAAGCGAGTGACATTTCTAACAAGCAACTCACTTTGTTTTGCCGATAATTAATTAAACCCCTCTAACGTGAGATGTTTTCCGTCGGTTGCCAAGAACACCGACATGCATACAAACGAAACACATCGCCATCATGCGTTTAGTTTATTCATTCCTATTTATAAAAATTTTGGAACTCTTTCTTCTTCAGAGAAAAAGGACCTATTCATTATGGATACAAAAAAGAAATTATAGCATATATTTCGTTTATTTTGCATTTAATTTTTGATCTATCTTATAAACTTGGTTCTTTGTAATGCTATACTGCAATAATTGATAGAGATACATGCGCAGAGAAAAATGAGTAATATGTAGAGAACTAAAGTTATATTTGTGCTAAATTGCCGAATTTAATAGCGGCGCTGTATAATTTACAGAGACCGCCCACATGTTCACATGCAATCCATTATCTTATGAATTATTTTGTTTCACTACAATATTTAATAAACTAAATTATTCCATTTGTCAACCCAGATAAAAATATCATAAAAATAATATTTATTTTTAATTTTTAATGGAAGGCACTTCTGATAAAGGAATTAAATCTATAGCTATTAGTCCACAGTGAAAACGAACTATAAAAAACAGCATACTCCTTATGGCAACCTAGAATGGATTCGTTGTGTTAGTCAATGGATTCATTTAGTCAAAAAAAAGAAAGAGAGAGAGAATATCTATTCAAAATCATCAAATAGTAATTTAAAAGCATATGATAAAGGTAAGTTAAAATTTACTCGACAAGTATCTTGGTTTTCAAATTAAAACGCGAATTTTAAAACGGGAAGAACATGAGTTTATTTGAAATAAGTATGAATATTTGGCTTTCCATAACTACATTTTACTATATTTAGGGTTCTTTATTTAAAATAATAACTTAAAATAATTTTATTATATGGTTTTATGTTTTACTGTTATGCCTAATTTAATATATTCCATCAAAATGACCGAATTAACACAAATTTAGAGAAACTAACGATGAACTGGAGGATTGAAAACTTTAATTAGTTTTAGAGACTTACACAATATACTTTTAATAAAGAATAAAGCACACGCAATAAGAACTTGCCAAATAATTTATTATTAATAAAATTAATATTTTTTTATCGTTGATTTTTGTCTATGATTTTATCATTTGCAGATAGAATCGTCTCTATCTGCTTTAGATTTTTTCAACCAGGAAAATGGATGTCCAACTTTGGTCCAGAGACGTTGATAACTACTAAATTATTAGCCAGGAAATGGGGAGAACAAGTCATAAAAAACATAATGTGGTTAAAAGCAAAAGTTTTGGCGACATTAGCTAAAAACTTCGGTGTCCTCTATATGTGCTAAAATTTCCACTCTTTGAGCTCCGGTTTGTCAGAATGTTCAAGAGAGTTTAAGTTTCATGGTAGTCATTACAGATTAGAAAAGCGAACGAATTGCAAGCACGAGAAAATTAAAAAAAATATTCTTCCGAGATTTTTAAACCTCACGAAAAAAATCGATTTTCGTTCTGGGAAAAAAACAACCCAAAAACAACAACAAGAAAAAAAAAGCCCATCAGACTTAAATACCGTTTCAACTTTCAATTGTCGCTGTATTTAAGTAATTTTAAAATCTATAAAATTTAATGAGTGCTGACTTATAATCTCCTTCCTCTTCCATGCCAATTAACATTGATTTCCAGCGTAAATTTTCATCAGGTGATAATTCATTTTGTCCAAGCTTTGAAATCTTGAAAAACCATATAGCTTGAACCTTTATCCAGCAAAACATAAATTTAAAATAATAAACTGCTTCTTGTCAACGAATAATAACTGGAAGGTTTGAAAAAAAATAAGCAGATGATTCACTATTTACTCTGTATGTTATGAAAACTGGTCGATGGGAACTCCGGAAGACATCAGTTTATGAAATATAAATGCAGAAAATGAGAACAAATGTCAAAAAATATAATTTTTTAAACAAAAGCAAACCTGTTTTTCGTAAATGCTATTTCATACTACGAATTAAGTATATTATTTGCGATAAACTCAATGAATCAAAGCAATACACACTCACACACACACTTAATACATAAAAGAAACAATACATAAGAAGGGTATCTAATGTCGAACTTAATGTGCCATTGATATTTTCTTCAAACTACTGTTACGTATGTATTATTTGTATAGTTACCAATGTTCAAGATGCTTTCAAGTATTTCCATTTCTGAAGAATTAAAAAAATTCTCTTTCACGAGTCCGAAATTTGGCAACTACGAAGAACTTGATCGTTCGTGATCGATTTGTCACAAATATGTGGAAGTACGAAACCAAATTTAACATTTGCAACCCATAAGCTCCATTCAAGTGATTCACCTTCTGCAAACAGAAACCCTATACAAATGCTTAGAAAATAGAAAAGACAATGCTTATCACATTATTAATTAATTATTAATGAGAACAACAGGAAACCACTATTCCTCATCTAAGGTTTATTGCAACGTATGCGCATTTCGGCAGCCAAGCTGCCTTTCTCAGCGTATACAAGAACTTATATAGTAAAAGTTCTGTTCTGATAAAGTAGAAGAATTACAGAGTCACTTATATAGTAAAAGAGAGCTAGTTAAAATACAATTACATAAATAAATACAAGTTCAAAGTACATAAATTGAAACTACAGGTAGACGATGATCAACCAATCAGGAGTCGTTGTTGTCCATGGTACGTTTATTCTTTCCATAGGTCAGTTTGGGAATATGTAAAAGTTTTGCCAAGTCTCTCAATTGTGTCACGTTCACGTCTCGACATCAAATGATAATTGGGTAATTTTATCAAAAACATGACAGTTTTGACGTTCACATCCCCTCCCCGTCTGTGGAAACTGATGGCTGCTGCAGGCCACCTTCATCTCCCTCCATTCTGCCAATCGTCCGAGCCGGCCCCTGCAATCGAGCGGGTAGGCTTCCCGTTAAACTGCCCTGTAGTTATTTGCAACACCCTGTATATAGAAGATTACTAGGAGCTTGGTCATTAAGAGAGCTCTACCAAAAAAAGCTGTTAGATAGAATGACGAGATTAAATGTCTGGATATTGTATCAATAATAACGTAATAATAATGAAAATAATAATAATTACAAAGTAGAAAAAAGAAGGAAAAATTCCACAATCTGGAGTGGACTTTAACCAGATACCATGCCTTTCTCCCGAAACTCAGTCTGTGATATTTCCACCATTGCAATGCGATTGTGAAGTGGAAGACCCAGGGAGCAACAACAATGCAAGCACGTACTGGCAGACCCAAGAAATTGACAGACCGAGATCGTCGAGTGCTTGCGTGTGTGACAGCAAATGAAAGTTTTCTGCAGAAATGATTGCTACAGATTCAGAAATTCCGCTCCCTCTGTTACTAGAACAATCACCATTCGTCGAAACTTCATTCCCTGGTCCACGGTCGTGCTGCTGCTCACAAACCCTTCATCATTGACACCAATTCCAGGCGAAGTTTGGAGTGGAACAAAATTCGGAGAAATTGTTGCATGGAACAATGGACTGATGAATCACACTACACACTCTGGCAATCAGATGGAGGAAGTTGGGTTTGGCGGATGACTGGAGAACGTTTCCTGCCCGTGTGTGTGTGGTACGTACTGTGAAGTTTGGAGGAGGTATGCGACTCTTTTTTTATGGTTCGGACTGGAGCAGCTTGTTTCTGTTAAAGGAACGATGAATGCTGTTGCTTATCGAGATATCTTGGATAAATGTGCACTGCTCGAGATATCTTGGAATATATTGAACATTGTGGAAACAGTTCGGGTATGGGTCTTTTCTGTATCTATGTTCCTTGCCACAAAGCCAGGTCTGTATGCGACTGGTTTCAAGACTACGTGGTTGAAGAAATGGATTGACCTGCCCAGAGCTTCGATCTCAATCCCAGTGAACACCTATGGGAAGAATTGGAACGTCGACTACCAGCTAGATCACGCTGTCCTTCATCCGGTGGTCTGAGGGAAGAATGGAGGGAAATTCCAGCTTTTTGCTACCAAAAGCTGGTGGAAAGTCTTCTTCGAAGGATGGAGTCAAAAGGGGGTGCCGCCACTTACTAATTCCTGTTATCTGAAGCCTGCGACGCAGAAATGCTATTGCCTCACACTTTTGAGCAGTGCCAATGTAAGGCATGGCCCCTGATTCGAGTCCAGGTCGGGAAATATTTTCTTCCCTTTTCTACTTTATAAGTATATGTTTGAAGAGTTTCTTCAGTTTAATTATTATCTTCTCTTTGAATAATAATAATAATAATAATAATAATAATAATAATAATAATAATGTTTCTACTGAAAAACGAAAATTATGTAATCCCCAAAACGTTATTAATTGTATAAGCATTCCTTTAAAAATGTAATTGTAAAAATTAAATCTAGATCAAATTTAAACTGCCCTCATTTGAAATAAAAGTTCTTGAATGTTCAGAGTTCAAATTGCTTTATGTTCGCAACCTACTTCGATTCTGTCGTGTTTATTCGCTTTCCCGATAAAAGGAAGGTTGTTACTAGTCTTCAGTCATATTTTATGAAGGCAATTCTGTTATTGTGCTGTCAATGTTAAAACGCTGACTATTATTATGCTGAATTTGACTGAAATTTTTAGTTTGTTTATATACCTTATATTTTTATTCTATACATCGGGCTGATCGACCATATTGCAAAAAGTATTTATAGATTTAACTTTCTCTTAATTATTAAAATATTTTCGACCTGCTTCTTTTATTTTTTTTATTTCATCTGTTCTTTTTAGTGGAGCCTCAATAGCACGTTTGTTAAAAGATGAAAAAGAGTGCACGGACGAAAGGTACTGACAATGCAAATTTCACTTCGATTTTTTGGCGTTTTAAAATTGACGTCCAAATTGTCGTGCATGCAAATGCAGCTAAAAGCAAACTTTTTGATTTGCTAGTTTTGTTGTTTAATAAAAAGCTCCAGCGAATAAATTATGAAAAGATAAATAAAGAAAACAGAGAGTAATTGCCGTTGGCGGACAAATTGTCCCGAGAGAGAGAAAGAACGTACCAGATTAAATAGTCACGCAATTTGTTCCCTGCACACTGATTCCCTGTTTTGCTGAAGTTGTACGTACTTATCGATGGACTCGTGAAAAATTTGTCAAACCGTAAACACTTCAGCTCATACAATGGATTATTTTGTAATATCTTCTCATTCTGTTTTATAATAAAATTACATTTGGAGTGTACATACTTAGATTTCCCAATTAAGTTGGGAAATCTACATTTTAATTGAGACGCCCACTCTAACTAAAGGCAAAAATTCAAGCTTTTAAAGAGTAATAATAAATCTTAAAATAATTTCAAACAATCAAAAGTCAATCGTAATTAGAGTTTTGATAGATTAAAAAGTATGCACATTTTTAACATATGGATGCTAACTGAAATAATACACAATCAGACACCTTAATTAAACATAGAGCGAACGACATCCTATACGGACACGTGTATAGATTTTAACACGCTTCGTTGCTTAGCGAATATACTAAACAAAATACTTACAAATTGTTTTTTGAATATAAAAGAAAGTAAAATAATTAATCTGGCAAAAAGTTGAAATAAGAAAAATTTATTAGTCATTAAAACATAATTTAATAAAAAAGTATTCACTTTAAAAAAGTGTTTTAGAAAAACATTGCCTGAAAGAAATTTTCGTGTTTCATGCCCATTCACTTTTAATTTTATGCTTATAAGCGATTAAATAAGGGAGCCTAAAGTCTTGAGTGGAACCAAGAATATCTTCACTGCGTTTAAGGGAGAGAAAGAAACAGATCAATATTAATATTTAGAAGTGAATAAGCACAGGCTGGCATGTAATCTTTAAAACTGCTTGAACTCAAAGCAAATGAAATAAACAAAATACAGCACAGCAAAAGGATCAGTATATGCAAAATAGAAAGTCCATAGCCCCATTTATATGCGCGCCTGAAGTGAAAGTAGTGCTTGGCAACCGTCGATTTTTTTTCCCCTCTTGCTCACCTTTTTTGAGCCAATTTCTTTTTTTCTCCGAGTAAATGGACATTTGTAAAAACGAAAGGCTTCATAAAAGCGAATAAAATATGAAAACAATATTTGTGAAGAAATGACATTTTCCCTCTGTGTTAATTATCGTTTAGTTAGTTTGAAGTTATAAAATGCGTTATAATATATGATATATTTTAGACTATGAATGTAGAGAAACCGTCAAAATACTTGTAAATGACAGCCGTAGAAAAAAAAAAACTGATTAAATGAACGGTTTCATGAAGAACAACTCTTCAATGCAACGATGGGGAAAACAACGTTTAAATTCTATTTTCTGTTTTCTAATTTAAAAAAATAAATTTATTATTATTATTCCTGGCAGCTGCTCTAATTAAATGATAATAAATTTCTTCTTTAAGTGACGGATTAAGATGATTATCCTTGAAATTAAAGATAATTATTGTAATAAAGGAAAAATAAAAGTTCAAATATAAAGTTAATTTCGCATATGAAAACAGGAAATCGTGTACTGCGAGCAACGAAGTGAGGAATTATCGATTCTGCATTAAAAAGAAAGAAGATGGAGGGGAGAGATTTTAAATTGGATTCTCTGAGAGTCTACAGTTTTCGAAGAAGTCAACAAATATGCATATATTGAGCCCACATTATTTTCCAACGGTTAATATTCTGGATTAACTTTTCTAGACATACAGTGAATCTAGATTCTGAATGCAAGAAGCCATGGTTCAAAGAAACCATAATTAACAAGCTCCTGTAAGAGTCGGTAAAGCGGGAACCGTTTTTTGGATGAGGTCCAGCTAACGTGGAGACCTTAAGGGGAAAAAACCTGAATTTGACACGCGCGCCTTACATTACTAATCGTTAGCTGTAAACGAATTCCATCAAGCAATCAAAATAATAACAAGGTTTTAAGTGAAGAATAATAATGGTTTCGAGTAATACTAGAATGATTAATATATACGACCGTGAGATTGATATGGAATATTTATTAATCTGACAGAGATTGGAAAGATTTCACTTGGAGATACACTATCTATCCAAAAGTAATCGGACATTTTCGATTTTAGACATGTTGTCGTATATCTAGAAAAATACTTGACAATTATCCTGAAACTTCAGGAGTGTAAAGAGCATGTTACACTTCATGTATTTCAGCGAAGTTTTTGTCCCGAAGGCAAATAGGGGAACAGCAACGAAGTGAACCAAAAAAATAATATTTGGGATCACCCTGTAACAAATAATGCTTGAAATGCTTTGTAGCTGTAACATTTGATTAAGAGGCTTCTTTTAATTATCTGTGTTTATTTGTATTAGATTAGCACGTATATTCATGGAGAGATATAAAGGTTTCTTTAAAAAAAATCGAAAAATTTTCGTAAATTTTTTGTTGACAACATGCAGGATTTTCAACTTGACAAACTCTTGTAGATAAGACCCTGCAATCAGAATATAAAAATATTATACATCTGATGAGCATATTTACTAAATAATGTTACTGAGCATGCGCAAGCGTTACCAAAAATATCTTTTGAATAATTTATTAGCCAAATGTATAGAGTTACTCTTATAAAAAGCCCACGCAAATATCGTGAAAATTCAGAAAGATATCGTTGTTAGAATGAATTGAATTTCAGTTGCTCGCAAAAATAAACAAAACGATAAGGGGTTTTCTCCAAATTTTTATTTTTGGATCGGACACCAAATTAATTTTTCTAAAAAAGGCTTAGCCCATTTCCATGAAAAATACGTCAATGCATAGTTTAAGGATCCCTCTAAGTACGAATTAATTAAAAAAAACAATTCTGTCGGGGAGGGGGGTCGTTAATAACGGCTTCAAGTCATTGACAAAAAAAAATCGCCTTAATGAGAGGAGTCCGTTGAAACCAGCGACATGTCCAGCTTATTGAATTTGATTCGCTGATTTGAATCTAAAGAGGCTTACTCAATTAATTTAAAAAGTACGCCAAGGCACAATTTAACTGTGTGTAATTTTTATTCGGTTGTGCCGTTTCGGAGGAGTTAGTTGCACAAAATTGGTCACGTATACACAAACAAAAGAACATATATGTTGGACGAAATTGGACTTGCCGTCTCGAAATTTGCATAAGCAAAGGATCTATGCCAAAAATATGTGAACAAGAGGTTTCTTTCTCCTTATTAAGCGAGGATGTTCATTAAATCTAATTTTAAACTGTCTGGACGTACATCCGGACATTTATGGGAGGTCAATGGCATCATGAACTACACCAAGGGCCTCGATGGAGCAAACAAGTTTGTGTAAAAATTCTTAATGTATACTATTACTGAAGATGCTCTTGGAAGTGGGGTAATTTTTCAGTTATTGCATAAATCTCTGCTGTTGATTACTGTGTTTGTTTGAAAGCAGCTTTTAGATGCTAATAACTTTGTTGCATATTTAGCAACCAGATAAACAAGGGCACGCCTGTAATTTACTACGGGAGAAATGCTAAGTTCAACTTATGAATTTTAATGAGAGCAGAAAGCTCTGGAGGTTCAGAAATGGATAATCATTATGAAATGGAGAATTTTCTGTACTTTCCTTTTTGATGAAGTTGATAAAGGCCTCGCAGTATATAGCGGGAAATAAATCGCACAGAATTCCGACCGATTTCGTCTTTTATTCCTGGCTTTCATTTATGTATATGAAATTCTGTGCGATTTCTTTCCCGCCATGTACTACAAGGTCTCCATCAACTTCATCCCTTTCATTAATTTACTTCTCAAATTTGGGTTGAGAACGCTATAAAACCACAATGGCCGTCCCCTTATAAAACTTTATTTTTATTATTAAATATCACCTTGAGTTACTTTACTTACTTTTAATATGTAGAGATATAAGATTTGTTTTAATTTGATGTCTTAAATTCAAAGCATAACTAAGCATTATAAGAAACATGAGCTAGAATTAGAGCATCAGGGAAAGCTTAATTCACTTTATTGTCATTGTTATCAATGTCCTACCTACGGGTTTTGATTATAATATTGTTCATTATGAGAGGAATCACACGATCGGAAAATCGCAATATCTGCTTAGATAAGCGGCAGAGAAAAGCGCCTTTAATTGAGACTGTATCGGTTTGTTTAATTCTTCTTTAATTGTGAAACTTTGAATCGTTGGATAATTAATAAAAATGTCTAACCTAACATATCTTCTAAACCTAGCGAATAAATAATATTTTTCAGACTTGTTACTAAACTACAGAATAAAACCGCGGCCAATAAAAACTAGGGAGTGGTTTTGCCAATGAAATAGCAATTACTACAATTTCAATGGAAAGCATTTACAAAGAAATGTTTGTATAAGATATGGGATTTTAAAAGAACTTTCGCTGTCTTGTAAATATTTTGTAGCGATATATTGACTTTCACTATAACAGCAGCATACGAGAAACTATATCTGCAAATGTTAACAAAATTCAAGGTTATAGAAAATGAAATGGAGCTTCAATATTATTGTTTACTAGCTGTTTTACCCGGCGTTGCTCGGGCTCTTTATTGGTGAAATGTTGCAATTTATATGTGTGAATATACATAATAAATAGAAAAATAGCCGAAACTGTGGATACCTTCATACATAAAGGAAAAAACAGAAAACACTACTCCACATAGAAAAATTTTACT
>JAHWFO010037920.1:283806-305865 GCA_023313115.1 Rhysida immarginata | reverse complement strand
TGAAAAAAACAGGTGTGTGCTTAAGACCGCACGTCCGAAGTAAAAACTTTTATGGCGATTGTAATCAATTCTAAGTAATATATACCGGTACAGGCTTAGCAAGAAATAAGTTTCCCACTTCATAGGGGTGTAGAATGCGTTCTATTGCGTTTATAGCAAATGAGATAAAATTTGAATTACGGATAACTCAAATTATGTGCTTGATATTTATTAAATACTAGCGATAAAGCCCGTCATGCGACGGTGCCACAACAGGTGAATCTGTACATTCGATTTTAAATATAAAATTTCGTCTTTGATAGGACTGTTATAATTGACAGGACTGCCAATAGCAAATAAGTCGAAGTCAATAAGAAAGCGAGGCAGAAAATGTTTCCTTACTTAGTTTACAAATCTGCTTATCCGTAAGGTTGCGGGGGCAGCGCTCGAGATTTTCCGCCATCAGTCGCATGTCCTCAATGGTAATATTCAAGCGAATCGAACCCAAATGCTCTATGTAGTCTAGCCATCTAGTTCTAGGCGACCCCTTGGTCTCTTATGATCACCGACTTGGAAAATAGCAACTGTCTAGGAAGACAGTTGGCGGCATCCGTGCATGTGGCCATACCGAAGCAACTGAGCCATCTCAATGCGGAGAAGTAGCGGCTCAACAACTAAAGACTGCCTTATAGTGATGCTAAGCACTATCTAGTAGGGAACACCTGCCAAATTTCTCAGGATTTCATTTCGGCACTTTTTCGGTCATTACCCAAGGTTCGGACCATAGATGAGAATGGGGGCAAAGATGGATTTGAAAAAAGACAGCTTGGCTTTCTTTCCTAGCTCAAGTTTCTTACAAGCGATCACCAAAGTTTGCGTCAGACACAGCTTGCTTTTGATTTTATTCGAAAGCCCGGCGTACGACGGTTACCGCAACAGTGGAAACTATAAATTCGATTTTATTTTTAAAAAAGTTGATCTGTGACAGGATTGCGATAATTGACAGTTTTGCCAATAGTAAAAAAGTTGCTATCAATATTGAGAGCGATACTAACAGTGTGTCCTGTTTCAATGTGACAGTCACTACTGTCAGTTTGACAGTTTTAACCTAACATAAAAACGCAACTACGAATGTGCACATGTAAACTGTGCTCTTCATTGAAAATGGCTCGTCAATATTTTTTTTTTTTTTTTTTTTTTTTTTTTTTTATACCTGCCTCATAGCTTAATTTTCTCGGCAGACTGTTTTGAGGGTATATTGCACGACCACTGTATTTTAAAACTAAAAAAATTAATTATACACATTTAATGAATATTATAAAATGAGAAAAAATAATGTTTATTTGCTTTTGATTTTATGACTTTTCCTTTTTATTAATTTATTCAACTGAAAAATTATTACTATGCACATATAACGAATATCATAAAATGTAAAAACTAATGTTACCTAGTTGTGATTTGAAATGTTAATCAGTTTCATAATTTAATTTGAATGTATACATGTAATGAATTTCGTAATTTAGAATAGCTAAATTACTTACTTAGTTTTTAATTTGATTTATTTATTTATTTATTTTAGTATGCTATTTTTAAATGTCAATAGATGTATACCATTATATCTTTGACAATATATTTTTGAACCGTAGCCTACGAAAAAGATAAGATTTCTTTAATAGTCATTTTCGTCGGCTGCGATTTTTGGATTTCAACAATCAGTATTTCTTCATTTGTTGAAAACAATGAAGGTTGTATTGTTGCTCGTCACTATGGAAACGGGCACGGAGCAGGAGGATTTAGCATTTTATGTATAAGATAAAATTTTAGTTCAAATATTCACCAATAGAGTGCACTCTAACACAAATGATATTTCTTTGCATTTATTACATGCCATGCCTTTGCATTGAAAGTTTTCAATTGTACCATATGGTACCTTAGAGCACGTGCTACTAAACCAATATAGAGTATCATTAATTACTCTTTATATTCATGCATGATACTTCGTTACGAGTTGTTTGATATATTACATACCATGTGTTTGCATTGATAGTTTGCAATGGTACCATATGTTACCCATAGATAAGGCTACGTGCGAGTCGAATAATTTCAAGAAAACTTTGATTTGAACGCATTCGAACATCCTATCAAATCTACATTAAAACAATTCGAAATGAATTGATCTGTTTCTCGAGTCATCCGAGCTTTTATCGAATTCATTTGAACTAGCATTTGAAGTTTGGCTGCTGTAACGAATTGTGTGATTCATTCAATTAATTCGATCAACAACTTTTGAATGCCTTATTCCTTTCGTACCATTTGAACATATTTCTCTTGAACATATCTTGGTTTTCTTCACTTTTCTCAACATATTTGTTGTAAGGTTTCCATATGAAAGACCTAGATGATGTATTTGGTTCCATTTCTAGCACTATTGTTCTAACGTTAAGTTAACGCTGCACTCGTACGCGTACAAGTGGTTCTGAAGTCTTTGCATTTAAATTAGATATTTTAACTAATTGAAAGACCATTTACAATGTCCCCGAAGATTTGTAATGGATTAGTCCGCAATAAACACCGAAATGAGATATTATTTGTAAGCAGTTATAAGCTTATTTTCGGATGTACCCGAAAGTTTAGAATGGTATCGAGCTTACAGGAGTGATCAGCCTCCTTGAATTGAATTAATCGAATAGATTTGATTTCAATTCAAGTGTTTTTAAACTTTTTCCGATTCCATTTAAAATTATATTCGTTTCATTTGAAGCAGAATTCGTGGTTTTCAAATGAATTCGTTTGCACCCTTATTCGACTCGAGTTAGCACTCGTACGCAGCCTTATCCAGAGACCACGTGTTACTTAACCAATATAGAGTATCATTAATTAGTCGTTATATTCATGCAAGACACATTGTTTACGAATTGTTTAATATATTATATGCTATATGTTAGCACTGAAATTTTAAGGGAGTATCATTATGGTACCATTAGGGGGTATCATAATATTTTTGAGAAACATCAGGTGGACAGTGCCCTTCCTCTTGCTTTGAGGGTCTTATGTGCACAATTTCATCAAGATCGGAATAAAACTGTAGATTTGTATAAGAGACAAATAAACATACATATAGTCCTCATCAGATAAGGGAAGTACTAGTACTTCATCAGATTTTTTTCATCCTCTTGCCTCCCATTTTAGCTTCAAGAATAATCATAGACCTTCAAGGTCGAAGTTTAACTTATCTGATGAGGACTATACATACATATATACATCCATCCATCCATACATACATACGGGGTTGTGCATAACCTTTTGCTAGGGGGCTGCGACTTAAACCGCAGCGTTGTAGCACACTCTTATGACGCTTCGGCAGAGAGTAGTTCATTGTGTGTCTATTGGTATCAAACAAATATGGCTGGTTTAATAAATGACAGTGAAGAGCAGCGTTTCATGGATAGAGTTCGTGCAAATGCATATTGAGAGGCAATGGAAGCAGGTGCGTCTTTTATTAATCGCAAATGGGTTGCGAACAAGTTAAACCGATCGGATAGATGGGTGACGGACAGTTGGAAGAAAGGTTATGATAACTGCCACCTGACATCTGTGGGACACCTGACATCTGTGCTGAAGGACATGGAGTACGATACTGCTCTGTTTGAGACACTCCTCCGCTCCTACCCGAAACGGATGCGTGCTGTTCGAGAAGCAGGTGGTGGCCACACTAAATATTGATGTGATAAAAGCAGAAATAAACGTACTTTTTGATTATCAACCGCAGAACATTCCACTTAGTTTTGTTTATTTTCCAGACCCCTAGCAAAAGGTTATGCACAACCCTGTACATACATACATACATACATTCAGTTGTATATATATATACAGATAATCCTTAAATATGTGCATGACAGGTGTTCAAATTTTTTTCTTCTTCCAGTATAATACAAATATGAAAATTTAAGCATTCTTGTGTCGTTAAATAATTTGATCATATTGCACAGGTAGATTGTACAGATCGATGAACGAATGGATGATAAAACGAAACTTAATAAACTCTTTTTAAATAACTGTCTTAAAAAACGTAATCTTTCGCATTATAGACTTTGGAAAAGCCGGGGCGAAATTTCTCTTAAAATAACCATACGCATTTAGAATGAGAGCAATCACCATAAAATAGAGATTGTCAGATTTTGATGTGGCTATTAACACGATTTTGTCGATGCTTAAAACGGCAACGCGAATCTCATATCCGAAGACTGATAACGTAAACTTTGAAAGCATTAAGAAGATTACGACTCCTAAGATGATTTTGAAAAAATTGCAGAGCATAAATTATTCATGCCTGCTTTAAAAAGAAGAAGATGAAGAGGCATGTTATTAAGGGAAATTGATTATGCAGTCGATATTCCCTGAGCCCTGACAAAGTTATAACAAGATCGTAAGGATTTGCAATGAAGAGTTCAAGGTAACGCTCTATGTAGAAGAGTCATAGTTTCTTAAAGACAATATTTGTCTCCAATTTCTTCACTTCTAATCGATATATTTATTATTGATCAGCAGCATCCTTCATAAAGTAAGAACCAAATTACCTTTTAAAGTAAGCATATGTTATAAGAAAAAAAAATTTTTTTTGCATTATGATCAGCGAATTTCTAATTGTATCGAAAACGTAAATTCTGTAGATTGGTAAAAGTCAAATTTTTTAGAAGTGAAAATTCAAAATACTAGGAATTACACGTGCATTTCCCAAAACGGAAGAAGCAGCATCCATAGCCCAAACAACAGCAACTTCCATGACTCGCATTTTAAAATGACTTCCACAAAAGCAATTTAAAGCTAGGAACAGAACTTTTATTATTCTCCTCTCGTTACTGAAACCTCATTTTGTAGCTGTGTTATGTATTGATTTTTAAGCAGGCTATCGATGAAAAAACCCTCACCCTCCTTACCCCCTAATGTTTTCTTCCTCACATTGAAAATAGTGGGCGGCCTCAAAAACCCTATTTACTTATTCTAAGAGCACGTAAAAAAGGACAACAGGTCACTCGATGCCATAATTATGGGGTTTTGAATGCACAGGAAAAAACCAAGAAGTGGGAGTAATAAACGAGAGACTTTGAAGGATTAAATGGCTATACTTCCTGCCTCTCGTTGTACAAATTTATGTAACATCAATTTTTACACTTTTTTATGATGAATTTTAATTATCATAAAGAAAATAAAAAAAGATATAACATTTAGTACTTTTTAAAAATGATTAGCTTAATAACTGTTAATAGCTTATTTCGATGTTTTTACAAAACGCTTACGTAATGAGCTTTTGGCAGTAAATTGCTCCTTTAATTCTATTTATATTTTTTATAAGATCATAGTGGCCTTTTAGAAATTATGTTCAAAATTATGTTCCAAGTAATCATCATTAAGCATTTAGCTTTTGTAACAAGCAATCTTCTTTCACTCTTTCAAACATAACTTTTTTAAATTAAATTAACAAACATAATAATGTTGAGAATTTATGTAATTAATTCAAATCAGTGAATTTGTACTCTTATATCACACATAATTCTTCTGGATACTATAGAAAGAAATAATAAAACTATTAGGGCTTTTGTAAATCAGATAGGCTCATGACTCTTTTTAGTCATTCCGTATTTGCGGAGTTAGTGGTTCATGTAATCATCTATGATATTTCAATTATAGTAAATCTAGGGACGCCAGTTCTTTTTATAAACATGTATGGTATATCTTAGATACAAAGTATTTGCAGTTCCATTAAGTGTTTATCTAATATTCTAATTTTGTTCATTCTGATTTATCACTAGGGTAGATGTACCAGTAATTGAAAGTTTAAGACATTACTGTGAAACGAAATTGTGTACGTAAATCAAATTGCATTTTTGAAATTTTTCTAGTTATACCATTAAATTGAAAATATACGCAGAATGTGCAATCTCTAAACAATTATTATATCTTTAAAGGCTGTTAAGTTATTAAATTTTTTCCTAACTACTGCATGAATCACCAGTAGTTGACAGTTAATGCACCAGAAGTTGACAGGCAGTTTTACCAGTAATTGACAATATTTTAATTGCACATTTTTATTATATATTTTTACAAAAAAAAATTGACAACTTTCAAAAGTAGCTGATGAAATCAAGCATTTTTAAGAATGTGTAAATTATTTAACATTAACTAAAATTGTGCTTTTTAAAACTTAAGTTGTTCATTTAGATCATTTATCTTTTTTTTTCCTTCGAAATAATAAATAAAATCAGTCCCATGTAGAGTCCAAGGACCCTAGAAAATAAAGGTGTTTTACAGTAATGCAATACCATCAGATCCCCTACTTGCAAAATTCATCCAATTCATCCTATGCTACTTTTTAATCATAGTAAACAGAATACCAGTAGTAGTTTTCTTCTTGGAAGATAACTTGTCCTGGGTTATCTGTTGATCGTCTCTGTGACAAGATTCAGGACCAACAAAAAGAATCGGAGAATAGGGCCTAGAAGATTTATGTCAAAGTGGGTTATCTAGAAATTGACAGTCAAATTCCGATAATCGACACAGCTAGGTCAATTACTGGAAATTAAGAAGTTACACTTAAGCCATCATGTTTCCTTTATTATTACCCTACATTCTATTTCACATTAGAAATGGTATATTTTTGTTCGTTTGGAGTGTAGCCAATACTCTGTAATTAAATATCGAGAAGACAAAAGTTATACCCTTTCCATCAGCGCAATAAGCTCAATTTACTGAATTTTTTCCCAATTGTCAAGGATTTTTGAATGAGTAAACAGAGCGGAACGAGGAGGTGAATTTTGAATAAATAATTTAATAAAAAATTCAATTGGGTTAATTAAATTCTTTGTAGCTTGCAAAGAAATACAGCTGAATAAGATAAGTAAATATGCATTAATTCAGTCCAATCTGATTGCTGCCTCTTCGGGAGATAAAGGGTTCGTCTCCGAGTGAGCTTCGTTAAATCCGGGACGTGCATCGTCGTTGGCTGGAAGAAGGGGCTTCTGGATAAGTCGTTGTAGGCTGGCGTCCGACCACGCGGAACTGTGATCTGGCCTTCGAGGTACCGCAACTTCGGATAGCGGCAACAGCTCTGGGTAAGTCGACCGTGGTGTGAAGACTGTATGAAATAGAACTAAAAGATTCGCTTGTTACAAACAGGTAAGTGCCTAATTAAGAGCACACATAGCATTCCACAAGGCTTAATACTATTCGATCCGACCAATACCGATAGAATGTGATCCTGAGTCCAAGCGCGGACTTTCGCGAGGGCACCCAACGCGAAGACCGCCTGCACTGCCAAGGGGAATGGTCACTTCTATGGCCTTCAATCGCCACGGGAGAAAATTAGTGAACGCTCGGTGAGTATCGTGAACTGAGTCGCCTTCGGATGTCGCCAAGGCAGGGCCTGTGGGCTCTCCCTGCGTTGGTCCTTCTAGATCCTTAATGACGAGAGTGCTGTGTGGCTGGGAGACCCTCTCGTCCTTTTTGTTCAGCAGTAGGTGAGAGTTCTCCTCTTGAAGCACGGAGCACTTCCCTTCTCCTTGTGAAAAGTCTGGGTTCGTGAAACACTGGGACAGCCGATCACCGGCATAAGAGAGAGTTCCAATCGTCTATTATTTATTACGAGCTTAGAATGCTTACGTCGATTTGAGAGTTCCTTGGTTAAATTGGGCGGACCACTATGAGAGCTCGGCGGGTAATTTACTACGCCCTGCCGGGAGTGATATGCGTCCTTCGGGCGGCGGTCGTTTGCTAATATGTGTCGATCCGACGTCCTTCTTTGTACCGTTCTTCTAGGGCCGGCAATTGTACACCCTCGTCGGCTGGTTCGGCTCCTTCCCTCGGCTGCAGATGTCGAGGCCTTACAATAGGAATGGATAGAATAAGATGCCTTATTAATATTTATCTTACTGTCCTTCTGTCTTCCTAGGCTCTGTTGATTTCCATCGTGCAGACCGAAATTCCTTCTCCGGGTTTGAGCTCTATCCGCCTTAGTCGCTATGTTCATCGGGTCGTCTTCAATTGCCCGATCTCCGCCTTTTATTCCTCCTTTTCTCCATTTCTCCTTAATTCTCCTTTTCCGTTCTCCGCCTTTTATTCCTCTTCGGCGGATCCTGAGCCGATCTTGCGCAGTACGCCCGCCTATCATCTTTCGATTCTGCTCCTCTCATCCACCAATGGTCCTTTCCCTGCTGTTTCTCCGATTTCTTGGTCGGTCTACTCTTAGTCGAGGGGACGGCTTCTTCTCTTCTTTCTTTTCTCTTTGTCAAATCCTCACTAATCTTGTTTTTCCTTCTATTTCTTTTTTTTTGGATTTGACACCAATTTATTACGGCAACCTACTTGTTACGAGCACTACTTCTTTTAAATATTTGGGTCTTACTTTATCCTGTGATCTTTCCTGGGACTCTCATTTAAATTCTCTCTTGGTTAAGCTAAATATGAAGCAAGGAATAATCATAAGATGTTCAGTGAGGGTTTTATTATACGCCAACCTCAGCTGTTCAAATTAATGATGAAAAATAGGAAAGAAAATTCCACAGCTTGGCTTCGAACCAGGAACCTTTGGGTTCTTTCCTATTTTTCATCATAAATATGAAGCAGGACCTGATTTCCAGGTTAAATTTTTTACCACGTAACATTTTGCTGCTGCTCTACTATTCTTGGATCCATTCTTCTCTTTGTTTTAGAATAATATTCTCGGGCTCTACTAATTCTTATAATCTAAAAAGATTCTTAAGCTCCAGAATTGGTTTCTCCGTACCCTTCTCAATATTCCTAAGCGATCATCAGTAACCCACTATTTCTCTATTTTGCGTATTCTGACTGTGCAACAGATATATTTTCTTCAGCTTTGTTCCTTTATTTATAAGCTAGCCAATTCCGTACTTACTGTTACTACTCTTTTGATTATACGCTGTAATAATGATGGACATAATTATCCGACCAGGAACGCTCATAATATTTATTTTACACTATTCCATTTAAATTATAGAAATAGATGTACGGTATATCTTTTATCCGGTATTGGGCGCAGGTGCCGCCCGAAATTCGTGCATTGTCTCCATATCGTATTTTTCGCAAAACTTTAAAAAATTATGTTTTTATTTAATGCTTATGTTAGTCTTTATATTAGTTTTAGTATTTATAAGCAGAAGTTCTTCTGCAGCTATTGTTGCACAAACTTTTCCTTGCATTGTTGGTCATGAGATATATATTGTTGGTCCGTGCAGTGTTTGTGAATTGCGTGTTGATACCATTGTTGATACCTACTGTTGCATAAACTTTGCCTTGCATTGTTGGTCATGAGATATTTCTTATTAATATGCCTTGCCATAACCATGAATATCGATTTTTTTATCAATAATTATTATTTTTTCGAATCTGAAGTAGACAGTGACCTTCCTCATGCTTTGACGGTCAAGTATGCAAAATTTCATCAAGATCGGAATAAAACTGTAAACCATTTATTAGTTGAAATTGCGATCACTTTTGTTTACTGCCACTTCAATGTATCCTCTATGCTGTTATGTTTATAGTGTTTATTTTAGTGTTTCTTTTTGCCCTATTGTTGTTTTTTTCTATTTACTATTAGCAGTATCAACATTTTATAATCATATTCTTATTTATCATTAGTTACTTAGGTGGAATTACTAGGAATTGATAACTATTGCATTACCTTTTTAAATATTGATTATTTGCGTTTTTTGCCTTATTTTATTTTATATTAATTTTATAATGCCATCGCTAAGACCGTCTAATCTATACCCTCGGCCTATCTTCATTTTTATTAGTGTTTGTTTTTGCTTTTGATTGTTTTTTGTTCCATTGTTTATTGTTGTTAGCTTTTTTACTAACATTTGTTATACTTTTCTTTTGTTGTTTTTTTCGCCCCCGGAGCCTAACTTGTCGGTCTTTGACTATTCTGGCTCTGGTGGGCTGTATTTTTTGAATAAATATATAAATAAATAAATAAATAAATAAATAAAATAAAAAAAAATAAAAAAAATTTATCTATGCACTTTACTCTATTTTGTTGCCTTCAATTAACTCTCGACAATGTTTGAATCTCAAGGACTCTTCTAATAATGCTCATCGACGGAAATTTTACAAATTTTGAAAATATTTTATTCATTAACAAATATCTGAAAGCATTATCCGGAAATTTTTTCATTTCACTCTAATAATAGCCATCGGTTCACTTATGCGCATCTACAGAAAACTTCCATACTGAATATTCCATGAACAGAACGAAAAGCATATTATCTATTAATCATTGTTAAGCAGAATGGTGCCTCACTGCTAGCGAGAAAAGCAAACAAGCCAAAGGCATTTTGCAAAATGTTGTTGACCGAATAAGCAGGAGAAAATTGATTTTGTTTGCACGAAAAATCTGGATATTTCAGACAGGCAGTGAAGATTAAATAAAATGAACCAAAGGGGAAAAAAAGATTAAATCTTATGAACTAAATTAAATGCCATTTTTATTACTTTTATTAAAAAATTATTTTCCTTGTCTTACATTTAAAATTGTAATATACCGAGAAGTATGTCATTTCAATATGACGTTGGTCTATTTAATTTCTTTTATTAGAAAGAACCACCTGAAATATTAATGTTAAGGCAAGTTTATAGGACATATTTTCCTAGTTAAAAATTAATCTCAATGGAGTAATTGAAATTTTAATGAGGTGATAGTGATCAGAAATGCATAAGAAGTCTGACTCAAGAGGTGGATTCCGTGCAGTCTATTTCTCTGGTTCGCAAAATTTCTACTTCATCCCACACTCCCTCTTAAAAAACCGTAGGAATATTCCTATGTCTGTTCTTGTGAAAGCATTGGTACGCACAAGAAAAACTCCGCAGTCTGAATTAGAGAGGTACACTAAAATTATCAGAAGTCAAGTTTTCTTTCTGAAGAAATACAACCACATCTTTTCTATGTTTTTCTAAAAACGTGAAAGCTAAGTATATATCAGTTTCCATGCACGCACAGTCGCATGCGATTGTACGTGTTTCGTGTGATTTATATTGTTCGATGATGTTGTTCGTTTCGTGCGGCTTTGTAGTTGGCTTTAGACTTTGTATGGATGACGTCAAGTTGTAATATCGACGCAAAGTATTACTAAGGCCACAATGTTTAAGCAGAGTCTATATTTAGTTTTTTTTAACTAGACTATGATATTGATGTAAGTATATGATATTGACAAAGATAGATGTCTTGAGACCATCAATAAAGAAACATGTCATTTAAGACTATTCTCATACAAAAAGTGTATGTAATATGTCGGTAACAGCACGGCCTTATAGAAACTACCAGGCCTGAACATGGAAAAGATAAAATATTGTTACGTCGAACTGGTGGTGCTATTACAGATGTTAGTTCAACGTCACAGTCTTAGTGCTTCAACAATACCCGAGGCTAACGAGAAAGACAGGCTCCGGCACTGAAAAGTCACCTGACCAAGATAGGTCTATTAACAATGTAACTTTCATTGTTCCCATCTTGTATTTTAACAATCCGTGTTTTTTCCTTTGTTGGAAACAATGAAGGTTGGATTGTTAATAGACCTATCTTGGTCAGGTGATTTTTCAGTGCCGGAGCCTGTATTTCTCGTTAGCCTCGAACAATACCCTATTGACGTTATGTTCAGGCCTGGTAGTTTCTAGGAGGCCGTGTTAGTTTGCGCGAAATGTGATGAACATGTTAATTGTTTTGTTTAATTTCTGTTGTAACAATGTCCAACAATTGAAACGGCCATCACATTTCGCGCAAAGTAAGGCTGGATGGACTATACGCATGAACATGACGTTGAAGCTCTAAGATTGTGACGTTGAACTTACTTTGTATAGCACCACCCGAGGCCTCGAGCACCACCAGAGCGACGTAACTATGTTTTTACCTTTTCCATGTTCAGGCCTGATAGTTTCTAGAAGACCGTGGTAATAGGCGCCCTCTGTCCGTAAACACTGAAACACTCGGAGTCTTGAACGTAAATAATGACAAGTCCCCCCCCGCCACTGAAAGTCACCAGGCCAACTTAGTCCAGGCAACAATGTAACCTTTATTGTTTCTAACAAACGAAAAAATACTGACTTTTAAAATCGAAAATGGAAACAATGAGGGTTAAATTGTTACTCGGACTTTTCCGCGTCAAGGCCTGTTTTTCTCGTTGGCCTCGGGTTTTGTCGTAACCACCGACAGAGAAGGCCACCGCAATGAAACGTAATACATTGTTACATCATCATAGATAGGGCAAATTTAGGGTTATTATTGGTAGAAATACGAATAACAATGCCCTAACTATGATGATGTAACAATGCGAGGCCTTCTCTCTCGGTAGTTACGACTTTGTACGCAGCCAACGAAAAAGACAGGCCTGGGCACTCAAAAGTCACCTGATCACAGCAACCTGAGCAACAATCCAACTTTCATTGTTTCCAACTTATGAAAAAAAATAATCGTTAAAATCAGAGATGGAGACAATGAAAGTTAGATTGTTGCTCAGACTATTATGTAAAGGTGACTTTTGAGTGCCCAGGTCTGTCTTTATCGTCAGCTACGGCCAACACCAACACACCTAGACATAAAGCAACACCACCTCTACTCAAAACCTGAGCGCGAAAATTTCATACATTGTTACGTCATCATGCGGAATCATACTTTAGGGTTTATTATTGGTATAAATACGATTAAACGTGTCTCGGTATGATGACTACCTATTGTTAAAACGTCATAGGTAGTCATCTTTAATCGCATTTCTACCAATAATAAGCCCTAAATTATGACTAGGTATGATGATGTAACAATGGATGAAATTTTCGCGCTCAGGCTTTGAATAGAGGTGGTGTTGGTAGAGGAGGTGTTGCATAAAGCCTGATAACGGAAACGTCATACAATGTTACATCATCATTAGTCGGCCATTGTTAATCCTATTTCTACCAATAATAAGTCCAATGAAGGTTGGATTGTTGCTAGCACCCGGTTGGTCAGGTGACTTTTTCGCTTCCAGGCCTTGTTATCCAACACCACCTAAAGACAAGGCCTTAGCACTCGGTGAGCACTGCGTCATCAAACTGAGACAGACAATGCAACTTTCATTGTTTTCAACAAACGAAAAACCGTTCCGTGTATTTCATTTGTTGCAAACAATGAAAGTTGCATTGTCCGTCTCAGTTTGATGACGCAGTTCTCACCGAGTACTAAGGCCTTATCTTTAGGTGGTGTTGTGTTATCTCGTTGGCCTCGGTCTTTGTATGAATGACGTCAAGTAGTAACATCGACGCAAAGCATTACTGAGGTCACAATGTTCAAGCACAGTCTATGTATAGTTTTTTGTTACTAGACTATGATGTAAGTCTATGATATCAACTAAGATAAAAGTAATATCTTGAGAGCTGCTCAACAGCTTTGTTTTTTTTTCTTTTACAAGAGGATATCGACGAGCGAAAACCATAATTGAACTTGTCAGCGAATAACTGTAGTTTTATAACATATAGATTACATATGATGGTTTTCGCTAAAATTGCAGTTGCTCGCTGACAAATTCTATGATAGTTTTTGCTCATCAATTTCCTCGTTGCAAAAAAAAAAAACAAAAAGCTCTTAAACATTCTTAAAATATTTAACCAAACACAGCTAACCAGAAAATCTAACGGAATTTTTCACACTTAACCCTGGTTCTTACTCCATGCCCTTAACATTATGTTTTGATTTGAAAATCTAGCGAAACTTAGAATCGAAACTATGTCGTCACTGTTACAGCGTTCATCTGAAATTCCCCAATGAAGCACCCAACAGCCCGTATTACATCTAAATAAGGTAAATGACCAGTCTCTTTATTGATGGTCTCTGATGGAAACCTAGTCTTTAAATTTAATTCTAGTAGCTACAAAAAGTTCCCGAAATTAATTTTTATTTCTGCACACAGAAAAAATACAAACATTTAAACAACATTTCCTTCAAAATACTGTCCTTGGGCAGTAACACGCATCTGCCAACGTCTGTTTAAAGCTTGGAAACATTCTGCGAAGCCAGTTTGCGGAACGGTGGTAATGCGGATATCGCAGCAGCTTTTGTCTCTACACTTTGTCGTCTATCTTCTCGCACGACGTTGCTCACAAGATTAATTGTGGATGGATTGATTGAATTGATGGACATTGGTCATCTTTGATATTCGAACGTTGTTCCATAACTGACATTTTACGTAGCGAAATCAGAATGCGATAATATTTGCCATGAAATATTTCTGCAATATAGGAAGAAATTTGCCATATGGGCTTAAAGATTGGTTTAAAGATCATCCCATTCTATTTATTAATGGACTAAACAAAATTTATAAGTACTAAACAAAACTCTGACTTCCGATTATTATAATTGAAAATAAAAATTAACGAAGTCTTTGAAGTATCATATTGATGGGTGTAAACAAGATTAAACTCGAAGATTAGAATGCTGCCGCGACCCAAACAAACGCTGAAATCGGAAATATGCTGCCCGTGCATCGCGGCCTTCCGTTTAAATCACGTCATAACACGTTCGAGCGTGATCTGCGAATGGTAAACAATGCAAGGAAGCCTCGCTCGCTCACACACACTACCCGAATTTCACAGCATATCATGATTCCGGGAACTTTTTGAAACTATGTCATTTGCGTGGATCAGAATTTCTTGAATGTACAAAGTAAACGCAAAGAAAAATTTCCAATTTTTACGCAAAAACGAACAGTTAATGTCTGTAATCAATACATAGGAATTGCAATAGTAATTATCTTCGCTCAACCAAAGTAATTATTCCTTTTTTTTTTGTTTTGGGAAAAAATTTTTCTTAAAAAATTTATTTATTTTATAGTGATTTTAATAGTAAGACCTATAAAGTGACTTAAGTAAGTATGTATACCATATTTTTGCAATGTTTTTTACTTCGTAGTTTTCCCTGTACATGTCCAAAAACAAAATGGGGGTCCGCTTTTAGTCGCTTTCCTTTATTTACTACGTTTTTTGGGTTTAGAATTGGTTTTTGACTTCTTATATACATAGAAAAGTGTTTAAGATGAGTGACGCAGATTTAAGCAAAGGAAATATATAGACAAAACGTCAATTTAAAGAATCACTTTAAATTGATAAATAAACTTTCTTTATAAAAATAAATATTTATCCATAATTTATATTCGGTATAAAAATATTTTATCAAAAAATAGAACTTTGCTAGTTAAAAAAATTCTCAAATTTTAAACATAAAAATTGTTCAAAAGTCTCATCACTTCTACAAACAAGATTCTTTTCCAATCTACAACGACGAAAAACAAAATAAACATGCTTCTTTCATTCCATAAATTTCTTCATACCGCCGCACTGGAAACCAAAGATTAAACACTAGTCGAGAGCATTGAAGTGTTGTCGTTAAAATGGAAACGGCACGAGATTAAAGAAGAAAAATTATTCTTTAAAAAAATTAATGAATTTAGTGAAGAGAGTTCACATTCTTGTTTCGGGATGAGTGCCTTCTCGTCTCCATTTTCATCAGCTCTACATGATTTGGATGTACTTTCAACTAGTGGTTTCCATAAAGAAATTTATAATTGAACAAAAATGGAAGAAGCGTGCCTATTTTGTTTGTCGTCTTTGAAGATCAGAGAAGATTTGTGTTTGTAAAAGTGACAAAACTAATAACAATTTTTATGAGTTTGAAATTTGAGAATTTTTTTTTTAAATAGCATAATTCTATACTTTTGATAAACCATTCAAGATTAGTCTATGCCTGTATTCCCCCGTATCCCTTATGCCGATGTGCATCCCCTTGTTGCCAGGGGTGTGTAAAATGAGGGGGCTAGATTTTATTTTATATTAAAAACGAAAACCAAAATGCAAACAATCTGAAACGGACCAGTTGATTGCTCCAAAAAGCTGAAGTTTTTGTGCACACTTCACTCCGATTTGCTTACAGATGCCTGTGTCATTATGGGAGGCATAATTTCCTTAAATTTATATTATATAATTTTATAGTTAAGAGTTTGTCAGAGCGTCATTTGTTTTTATTCAGATAGGAGGCTTTAAAATTGTTCGACTCAACGTATTTTAGAAACAAATTTTATCGTGGAGTTATATTCATATTGGTTGGTTTCGCTCTGTTTGTGTGTCTGTCTGTCTGTCTGTCCGTATGTATGTCCGACGATTACTCGAGAATGCTTTAGATTTTTCAAATTCTGCTTTCGCTATTCGAAAGAGACCCTTCCAGAGCTTACCTGAATAGTTTGTCATTTAAATCGGTTTAACAGTCACGTGACTATTGAGACCCACCCCCTCCATTAAATTTTTTTATTGAAAATATAAGGCATGTAATATGTCATTCGAACGGGAATGACGAGCACAAGACGAATGAGACATTCTTTTCGATTTTCGAAATGCTACGTCCGAGAAAACGACCCCGAAAGAGCACTTCAATGACTCCTTATACAAGGTGTCCAAAAAGTCTGGACCATGGCAGATATCTCAAAGCTGCCAGGTAGGCGAGATCTGATGTGTGTGGTTTATAGGAAATAGGAATTCATTGCCGCACTCAAACTTGACTTTGACCCCCAAATTTGCTAACTCGAAAACTATTAAAGATAGAGAAAAATTTCCGATTGCTACCGTGTAGAGCAACACCACATTAGTCTAAAAACAATTTTTAATCACATCCTTGAAAGATTCTGAGAAAATGGATGAGAAAGAGTCACTCAAAGAAGGGTCATTTAATTAGCCTTCCCAACGGTGTGCTTCACTGCAATTCAAATGAGTTAGAAACCTCAGCCAACCTGGCCAGTCCAACCTGACCTTGAGTGACTCTTTCGTTTGAAGTGAGGCGGCCATCTTTAAACTCCTGCTGTGACGTTGCTGGCTTGTTTCTACTTTCCTGCCACCTATCGGATATTTCTAGAACTCATTTTTAACGGATCTGCAGAATTACAACACTGTGGGGCGAAATTTGGAATTTTAATTACAATTTTGCGGTTTTCATTTGACTCACCCTCGTATATAGTCCAAAGCTAATTACTGTTCAGTCTAATGTTAACAATACGTAATTGCTGTTAGGCCAATTGTTAAAAATAGCTAATTGATGTTACGCCTACTGCTGTGAACAGCTCATTAATGTTAGACCTATTGTTAACACTAGCTAATTGCTTTAGGCCTATTATCAACAAATAATTAACTGTTATGAATTTTTAGCGGCTGCTGTAATCTTATGCATGTTTGTGTACGGCCTGTGTAGCTCTTAATGTAGAGAACGCGAGAAGCTATGACAAACGTACAATAACTTTATAATAGACAACATACGAATTATTTTAAGTTTGCAATTTTTTACGTGCTGACCTACACACTGTTTACATCTAGTCTGTCTCAAATATTCATGTTAATACTCTAATAACTGTTGTGCATCTGCATCTTTGTATGAGACAAGAAATTTTTTTTTTGTTTTGTGTTTTAACGTGAACGTGAAGCAATAAAAACAGATGTGAGTGTAGTTAGAATCAAAGGAATATGCATTGTTTATTTAAACCAACTACAAATAAAAGCGAAATATTCAAATTTAAAATTACATCTGCGTAACAGCTAAAGCTCATTGGAATGCTTACAAGATTTTTCCCGACAATGCTTTGCAACAGTGATTTCTCTCTCCTAATGTTTATGATAACTTTAATTAAGAAGGGATGAATGGCTCTAGCAGTGGAAAGAACATAAGCGCAGTAGTTTAAAACATTTAGGGTTAAAATATTATATGTTCTTTTGGTTAAATTGAAAGAAAAAATAATATTATGATTTAGGAACCAAATTATTAAATTGCACTTTATTCGTCAGTTTTACAGTATACATAATTGTTTATGCAATTTCTGTCGCCCATATTCTATCGAATGAAAGATAAAATTCCCTGATCTACTGTCCATTCAACTGTTACTAGCATAACGATCGCTATTGTGAGAATGTCTTAAAACATTCGTGAATCTAAAATTATTAGGCAGTGAAATCTTGATTTTCGGTCCTTTTAACTTGAGAAAACACTGCACTTTAGATTGCTTTGGTGGAGAATTACACCAAAGCAATTTTGCCTTCTTCAGCTTTGCGCTTGATGTATGTTCGCAATTTTCTTGGCAAATGTTTACTTTTAAAATTGCTCGTCTTAATCTGATCTTCAGAGAGATGTCTTTCCTAGTGTCTTGATGAATTCTCATCGCTGCAATTTCATATTAACATTAATAAGGCGAACGTCACTACTGATATTACACTAACGAAATTGTTCAAGTGGGGTTTCTTACATCCAAATATAAAGAAATCGCTATTTTGCTGACTGATTTCTGGAGGTTAAACAAATGCACAAAAGGATAAGCAAGTTCCTACTTGGACAAAAGTATCCGGACACATGTTTTAAGAGAGAAAACAATGTTTTATTTCATAAATTAGTATCCGGTACGTCCGCTTTTAGCAGCAATAACAGTCTCCACTCTTCTGGCAAGGCTTTACACTAGGTTTTGATACCTAGCTGGGGGAATTTTGTTCCATTCTGCAACCAGTACGTTGGCGAGATCGGTGGCGGTTGTTGGGCGAATCGGTCTGTCCCAAAGTGCTTCTAACGGATTTAAATCGATTTCTTCAACGGCTATTTCATGGAAACATTCCTGTAAGATCCTTGCTTTGTGAACAGGAGCATTATCGTCTTGAAACAGGAAAGGGCCATCGCCGAATTGTTGTCAAAATGTATGGAGTGCCGAATTGTCTAGGATGTCTCTATACCCTCTATTGAGCATGCCCTTCACAGGTAGTAGGGTCCTAATCCATACCACAAAATACCCCACAACAAGCCACTGCCACCATCTAATTTAACAGTTGGAAGAACACAGCCGGATTGAAAGCGTTCCCCTGGCAATAGCCAAACCCACACTCTTCCGTCGGATTTCCAGAGCCTGTACTGTGATTCGTCATTCCAGAGAACACGTTTCCACTGATCCGTAGTCTAGCTGCGGTGAGCTTTACACCACGCCAAACGATGTCGAGCATTCACCTTGGTGATGTTCGGCTTATGCGCTGCAGCACGACCGTGGAATCCCATCTTGTTCAATTCCTTATGAACTGTAGCGATTTCTTGACAACGGCCGCAAATGAATTTGAAACTCAGTAAAGATTTCTTCGGCTGAGGAAAAGCGATTACAATACGCTTTAGAGCTCGCTGGTCCCTTTCCGCGGTCTGCCTGGTCGTTATTGAGCTTTTCCACTCCAGTATGTTTCCATTTCAAGATGACATCCTGTACCGTTGAGCGAGGCACTTCCAACAGGAGAGAAATTTGTAGAACGGATTTGTTACACCTAAGGCATCCTATTATCATACCACGTTTGAACTCACTGAGCTCCTCCGAAACTCCCATTTGCTAGAATCACTCACAAATGAATATTAGACACAATACGCTTGGGTTATATCCGAACACTATTTATGATGTTAATAGGCACATGCCATGTTTTTGAAGGGTGTCCGGATACTTTTGTCCAAGAAGGGAATCTGCTGAGGTTTACTAGAACCCACATTAGTTATGCCGTATTAATTAAAGATGTATTTGGCAAATAAATAGTTAAACAGACCAAAAGAAGGCTTAACTGAAAATTCAATTTCCATCTTGCTGATTATCATTTTTTTTTCTTATTAAACCTACTGCCGGTGAATAAGTAAATTTGTTTTCCCGGTCGGTTTCACTTAGAAAAATGAAGATTTTTTAAACTTTTTTTACGTTTGCGTAGATTGTTTGTTATACATTTTGAAGCGTTATGATTCATGCCTAAGGCAAACTGCTTAAATATGCGTAAATTTAAACATTTCTTTGTTCAGATTTTCTCAAGTTAAGCCATGAAGAAAGTAACCAGGTACTTTCTTCATGGTTAGGAGAAAGATAATCTTTTATAAGTACAGAATTTAAAATATAGATCCTCTATTATTAGAAAATTAAGGTTGAGGGATAAAATAGTAACAATTTTTAATCAAATTGATTAATCTCAACAGGTTGATAAACTATATCAACAAAAAGGATAAAAGATTAATTATAACAACACATATAAAGGAGTCTTAAATACTCGTCTTTTGCTTCCTCGATATTTTCCCAGAAAAGAATGACCCTAATGAGAATAAACTCCCTTGGAAGAAAAAAAGTATTCCGGAAAAGAAATTAATGGCCAGGACGACGCTGAATAATCCCTGTACGAGTATGCTGAGTAGTCTTTACGTGCACCCTTAAGGAAATAAACCCTCTTTCTTATCATAAGTGAAAAGGAAAGAAAAAATCCAAATCGATATGCGAATGTTATAATAAATTATATAAATTATACAAGAGAAGGCGTCCTTTGTCCATCAAATATAGTAAATAAAAAACATAGATTTGGATTGAAAATGAATTTAATATTATAATTCATTACATGTAGCTCTAATTTTGGATGGACTGTTTGTTACGTATTCTATTTTTCAAAAGATTTCGATTCGCGATTTTTCTCAGACGTGTTTAACTTTTGTCGGCTTTATAGCATTTATTTTATTTTTTGTAATTTAGGGTTTTTAGGGTTTTAGCATCATCTAAAACCCTATTAACGACGGTACAAATGTATGTAATATGTGTGTCACACGCCATAACTTTTGAAAGGATTGACCTAGAGGCTTGAAATTTTCTACACACGTAGGCCCTATCCAGAGGGCGGAGCGAAAAATATAGGAATCCTCTAGGGTGGACTAAACCATGTGTTTTTGTGGTTTCCCCAACTGACTTCCTTTAATGTCTATGGAGTTTTGATTGCGTTTGAGCAATTTATGACGTCAGAGTTTGACTGTTTGACTTCGGAATTTAAAGAACTCTATTTGCAGTATAGCGAATCCTCCCGCAACTGCTTGTAACATTGTGATGCCATAACTTTTGAAAGGATTGACCTAGAGGCTTGAAATTTTCTACACACGTAGGCCCTATACAGAGGATGGTGTGAAAAATATAGCGAATCCTCTTGGATGGCCCGGGGCCCTCAGGGGTCACTTGTATGAATTTCATAGTTCCTTTTTTATCTTTTGAACAAAGAGGGCAAAAATCCTGAAATTTCATAAATTTGTAGTGCGGTTCTAAATAAAATAAAACAAGGTGGCGCAAAATTAATCATCCAATTTTGTTTTTGTATAACTTTTTTACTAAATAAAAAAAAATTATTTTGACTGATGGAAATCTTTATTAGGACCTTTACAATTTTTTCTGTTAAGTGGAAAATATAACATCCGTCAAGTGGCTGCCGCCAGTGTTGATACACATTTGTACCCGTTTTATCGCATTTTCCATGACTTTCCGCAAGATTTCCGGTGATAACTGTTCGCATTCCTGTCGAATATTCTCTTTAAGGGCTGCGATTGTCTGAGGCTTGTTGGCATAAACCCGCGGCTTCAAGTAGCCCCAAAGAAAGAAGTCTGGGGCGGTTAAATCGGGCGATCTTGCTGACCATGCCAAATCGCCAAAACGGGAGATTACGCGACCAGGAAATCGACACAATTATTCAACGCTGTTGCGGAGTATAGCGTTCCATTGCTTGTCTGTTTATATTCTGCAGCTATCTAGTTCACAAATGTCAAATATGGTTGACGTACGACGCCATTTGCAATAACTGCGCCATCTTCCGATAGAGTGATTAATTTTGCGCCACCCTGTACAAGAAAAAAATGATATAAGCCTCTAGGGCCCCGCCGGAGGTCCCGAGGCCCCAAATACAATTGAAGCTATAACATTTGAACGAAACGACCTACGAACCTGAAATTTTGTATATTTATAGTGTGGTATTAAAAATTTAGCAAATATACAAGAAATGTGATGTAGGCCTATGGGGCCAGCCAGAAGACCCCGAGGCCTGAAATACAAATCAAGTTATAACTTTTGAACGGAAAGGTCTAGAAACCTGAAATTTTGTATATTTTTAGTTTGGTACTAAAAAATATATCCAGTATAGAAGGAAGCTGATATAAGCCTCTAGAACCCCGCCAGGGGCCTCGAGGGACCAAATACAATTGAAGCTATAACATTTGAA